>JAQJVL010004793.1:0-41200 GCA_035578905.1 Stictocephala bisonia
CACTAATGGTCATGTATATAGTAAGAATTTTTTTATATTTAAGATTTATGACAGTTCTTCCATGATTTTCTTAATCTAAAGAATGGAAGAGATTCAACTTGCTGTAACGGTAAATCAAGCTAGAACAAAATCTTCACTGAACTATAATGTATGAAAACAAAACTAAGATTAGTAATTATTGAAAAGTGTGTGTTAGTATATAAACTAACCAGGCAAGTGTCGATGCCTCTGGCGACATCTCCAGCACAAATCATAGTTCTGTCATCGATTCCATGCTTTTGTGTAGCTTTTATTGAAGATTTATATGCTTTCTTACTATCACTGCTTGAACTTATCAATAGCTTCATTTTTTGTAAAATGTCACTTTGTCTTCCACCTGAAATTTAAATGTTTGATTTGTTTGAATTTCAATAAAGATTCAACAGATAATTTCATTAAATTACTGGATATATTTTATGTATATTTAATTACACATCTAATACTACAACTAACTGACAAAATCTGGAAATAATGTCGGGGCCTGTCAGGGTAGTTGAGTAAGAGTAAGTTTGTATGTACATATACTGGGTTGGGCAAAAGTCTGAAATATATTAAATTCAAAATCATTGAAAGAAATGTAATGAAACTTTGCAGTTATGTACATCTCTATACCAAACATTTAGACATATTTTACTTTTTTTTGCATATCCATGGGATGGCCTATGAAGGAAGTCTCAAAATATTTTAAATGTAAGCCTACCTCGAGTTACTGTATACCTTATTTTAAAGGTCTTTGTTTGTAAAACACAAGTGTGCAAACTTGAGGTAAAAAGGATGACTCAGTCGGAAATTACAGTCACTCAAAGAATAAAATGTCAGGGTTGGGAAAAAGTCTGGAATTTATTTATTAATTTTAAAACTATTGCAAGAAAAGTAATGAAACTTTGTAGTTATGTACATGTCCCTATACCAAACATATGGACATATTTTACTTGTTTTTTGCATATCCAGGGGATGGCCCTTTAAGGAAGTCTTATAAATTTTAAATGTAAGCCTACCTCGATTTATACCACATTTTGAAGGTAATTTAATTGTACAATACAAAAGTGCAAATCTGAGGTCAAAAGGATGACACATTCACAAAATACAGCGATTCAAATAATTTAATGTCATATCACTAATTCTTCTCAGTTATACGGCTATTTATTTAACACTTTCAAATCCCTGTTGCTGATTATGTTGTTGATTGGTAACAATCATAACAAATGACTGTGTCATATAAATAGCTATGCTATTTAACTAAGATAAAAATAAGAAAAATGTATTAAAACACTTTTGACAGTAGGTTTACTTAAAATAGTTTATGAATATTATTATAATAATTGGTTACCTATTTTTGTGAAATGTAATTTCTCATATTCAGTTAGATAAATTATAGTTCAGCAATAGATAATAACTATCTTACCTTTGTCTTAAGCAGTGTTTGTTATATGACATTAAATTCTTTGAGAGGCTATATTTTCTGACTGGGTCATCCTTTTTACCTCAGGTTTGCACTCTTGTGTTTTACAAACAAATACCTTTAATATGATGTTTAACTCGAGGTGGGCTTACAATTAAACTTTTTTAGACTTCCTTCATGGGCCATCCCCTGCATATTCAAAAAACCCGTAATATGTGTTTTGTATAGGGACATGTACATAACTAAAAAGTTTCATTACTTTTCTTCTAATA
Source organism: Stictocephala bisonia (assembly GCA_035578905.1). Lineage (NCBI taxonomy): Eukaryota > Metazoa > Arthropoda > Insecta > Hemiptera > Membracidae > Stictocephala > Stictocephala bisonia. Next base: position 1,714 of record JAQJVL010004793.1, read on the forward strand.
GTTTTAAAATTAAAAAATACATTCCAGATTGTTGCTCAACCCTAACATTAAATTCTTTGAGAGGCTATATTTTCTGAATGTGTCATCATTTTTACCTCGGGTTTGCACTCTTATGTTTTACAAACAAAGACCTCTAATATGAGGTATAACTCGAGGTAGGCTTACGTTTAAAATGTTCAATCCTTCATGGGCTATGAAAAAAACAAGTAAAATATGTCTAAATGTTTGGTATATGAACATGTACATAACTGCAAAGTTTCATTACCTTTGTTTCAATTATTTTGAAATAAATAAATATATTACAGACTTTTTCCCAACCCTGTATGTAAACTACTATCAAATTAATTTTAAAAGGAGTAATTTAAATCGTATATTTAAGTACCTGGAGGAAATACATGCCATAATTATGAGTTGGAAGGTAAATCATAAGAAGGTAAGTAAAAAAAACTACGAGTATTATGAAGGGAGCCACCGGCTTTAATGCTTTAATTTTTAAATTTAACATGAGTAGCTATTCTAATTTCCTACTTTTAGTTACGCTTTTGATTCAATTCATAAAAATAAAACGATCTCAATTATACCTGACTTAATCATCATTATAGGTCTCGAGTCCCTGATAACTTAAAGATGTGGAATACATAATGATCCTCTAAATACTACCAGTGACATTGGGGGAGTAATAATGGGAAAGGAATTCCGAAGTGGATATTGTCCATTTGTGATACCATGTATACTGGTTTTTATGCAATAAATCGTATAATTATTATTATTATTGTCTACAACATGTCGTGTTACTTGCGAACGCGTTACTTGAGCACAGGGTAACACCGTGTTGCTTGCTCATAACTCGGACCGCAAGTTGCCAGTGTGGTGGAGTTGCGGAGGCAGGTTAGGGGGTTGTTGGTGGTTAATACTTCTGTGGTCTGGAAGGAGAGGATGAATGTGAGCGAGGAACTAGGTCTCAGCAAGAAGAATGGGAGGGAGCAGTTGGGGACTTCTCGGAGAATATTTCCTTCAGGAGCAACAGGAGTAAGTTTCTTCTTAGGTTGGGCCAATTAGTAGCAGTGTTTTGTGGCTGATCAACCAAGCGAGGGAGTTTGAGATGGCCGGTCGGACCTGATTTCAGGTGTTTTGGAGTGGGTCGCCCAAACTCTCTCCGGCCTGTCTACGCCTACATTGGAGAGGCTGTCTTTGTTCTTCCCTCCATCACTGGGGCCGATAGCTCCCTGAGCCAGTGGCCTCGCCATGCTTGAATGAGGTCCCCGTTGTCCCGGCTGCTCATCCAATGTTTTCGTTGGGTGTTCTTAATGGGACTGGTGCCTTCGCACCCACCTTTAATAAGCCCAGCATTTGATTTCATGTGAATGGGGAGCAGTAGTTAAATATTTTAACCACTTTCGAGATACAATATCTAGCTAACAATATCTGCATATTGGAACAGATATTTATCCTATTCCATAATACCCCAGCCAGTGGCTAGGTATTTTCTCTCTAGGAAATTTTTATAACTAATACTCACTCCATTCTTTGATACCCAAGCTACTTGCTAGGTAAGCGCTCTTTAAGATAGTGTTAAAACTAATAATCAACCCCTTTTATATTATCCCAGCCTGAGGCTAGGTTATAACCCTCTGACATAGTTTTACCCCTGATACTCATGCCATTTGTTGATACGCCAGCTACTTGCTAGTTACGTGCCCTTTAAGATAGTGTTAAAACTGATACTCACCCCGATCTGTAATAACCCAGCCAGTGGCTAGGTATTCGCCCTTTGGGATATTTTTACCACTGATACTCACCCTATTCCGTAATACCCCAGCCAGTAGCTAGGTACTCGCCTTCTAGGATATCATATTCAGTATGAAGACACAAGGGTCTATATATATATATATATATATACTCGTCAAAAACAACAGTTGACAGTTGGATAGCCACTAAGCTATCCACTATTACAAATGACCCACCCACCCACCCACCAATACACGTTAGGTGGTACTGACCCACCCGCCGACCCATACACGTTAGGTGGTACTGACCCACCCACCCATACACGTTAGGTGGTACTGACCCACCCACCCACTCATGCACGTTAAGTGGTACTGACCCACCCATACACGTTTGGTGGCACTGACCCATCCGCCAACCTATACACGTTAGGTGGTACACTATACACGTTAGGTACCCAATTTTATAATCAATATTAGTTAATGTACCTTCCATTGAGACAGGAAATAATAATTCACTACTAATTGGACTAATATTTAAATATGTACCAAAATATTTAAATAGTACGCAATATTTTCTTTGTCTGCTAATCAATTGGCCCACCTACTTGTCCATACACGAACAGTGATATTGGACCATCCACCCGCCCATTCATGGCAGTGGTATTGGATAAAATAAAATACTCCCCAGATATACAATTATTTAGAATCTTATCATTTATATATTTTTTTCATCTAGTATTTATTAATCTTCACGGTCATTTTATTATTCTTTTGTATGTTTATATTTATACAGGGTTGGGTTCTTACCTTGAATATATTTATTACTGTAATTTTAAAACTACTGAAAAAAATGTAATGAAACTTTGTTATGTACATGTCAATATACCTTGTCCATATTCCAAACCTTTAGACATATTTCCTTTTTTGCATAGCCAGGGGATGGCCCACGAAGTTAGTCTTAAAAATTTTAAATGTCAGCCTACTTTGTGTTTTACCTTGTTTTAAAGTTCTTTATTTGTACAATACATATAAAAGTACAAACGTGAGGCCAAAAGGACGACACAGTCAGAAAATACATCTCAAAGAAATTAGTGTCATATAACTAATGCTTTTTAGGTATACGGCTGTTTATCTATTTATCCATATGTTAGGTCCCCGTATTTGAGAATGTTGTTGATTGTGTACAATATGAAAGACTGTGTTATAAAAATGACTCTGTTATTTAACAAATATAGAAATAAACTGTTGACATAAGATATATCCTCAAAATAGTTTAATAAACCTAATGTAATGATTTGCTACATATTTTTTAGTGAAAATAATTTAATATCTCATATTATGTTAATCAAACTATAGCTGTAAGCGGCAATATACAATAACTATCTTATCCTTGTTCTTAAGAATTGTAGGTTTATTGACCTTAAATTCTTTTAGAAACTATATTTTATGATTGAGTCATCATTTCGACCTCAGGTTTTTACTTTTATATTGTACAAACAAAGGCTATAATTCGGTATAATTCGAGGTAGGTTTACATTGAGCGTTTTTAATATTTCCTTCGTGAGTAAATACAAGTAAAATATGTTTAGATGTTTGCCATAGGGACTTGTACATTACTACAAAGTTTCATTACATATGTTGGTAGTTTTAAATTAATAAATATATTTCAGCCTTGTATATTTGTTACTCTTAAATATCAGTTTGTATTTCTTTAAATGGTTATTTATTATTGTTTTTCCTATTGATTTATATTTATAGTGGTAGATATTCATATTTGTAATTGTGGCTTTATTTCTGTAACAAACTACAGCTATCTCGTATAACCCATGTGTATAATGGCTTAAGTCATTGAGTAAATAAACAGTTAAAAATACTGATGCTTTCTTGCCAGACATGGAGCAGTGTGCAGCACTCAGCACAAATCTATCGCTGATCAGACTTCCCCCACACAACCAGTCTATGGAACTTGTATATCCGTAACCAATTAGAACCTGAAAATTTGAAAACGGCTTTATAAATTTTCTAATGCATCCCAAATACATAATATTGTCATAGTTTAAAACAATGTCCTATTACTTTAGTATATGCGAAATTAAAAATATTTTTAACATTATCTATTGTACTTTGACTGTATTGTCAAAAATTAACAATTTTAATAATAAATAAATATATATATTAAGCTCTTTGATGGCAGCTTGGTGGCTCAGTGACTAAGGCTTTGAACTGAGGATGCAATGTCCAAGGTTCGGATTCCAAACTGAGATGAATGAGCTGCCCGCTTGCTGGTCTATGTGAAGTTTTTTTTTTTTTTTTAATAATGTTAGTCTCTTTTTGTTAGAAGAAATATATACCGCTTCCAGGAAACAAGTTTTTTTGTTTTAGCTTGGATTGGTATGAGACATAAATTTAGCTCATTATTTGTTGCATTAAATATTTTTTATGCTAATAAGGTAATATAATAAGATATAAAATACTAATAGTTTTTTTCAAAGTATTAAACCATTTTTAAAGTAGTTAATTTAATTCATAACATCAAATTTAAATCTTAATTTATATGTATACTTTTTTATTTCTAAACTAAATATATATATTGATTTGAATACAATAATGAAGCTTGGTATAAAACGTCACCACTAACTATCCACCCAGTATCATCTTACCATGTGAGGAAACTCCCTATAACCCGCATCATCTCCGCCGGAATCACCAATAATCTGGGCTACGTCGTACGTAAGACATGAATTAACAGTCAAAAAGGAGTTCTCAGACAATAGATCTAGAGCCTTAATTGAAACGACCTCTGTATACTTTTTACACACTGCAACAATATCAATATTTAATTTTATAATAAAATAAATGTAGGTACCTTCTCTAGTCTAATGGATGTTGAAGAATATTCAAATTCCCACTAAAAATGTTTTTCCTAATATTGGTAGATGTAGATATTTGGCTATCGTATTTGAAATGGAGACATAAATTAATACTAAACTACCATTAATATTATTACTGTATGCAAGCATAACTTTAATATGTGAGAAAAACGACAGTAAAATTAAAATTTTGTGCGGGATAGATAATTGCAGTCAAAAGAATACCCCCAACAGTTAGACAGTCAACTAGGGAATGTTACTACTTCATATTTCACTGGCTACACCCTACAATTCATTACCCTACTTGATATATCACTAATGTACGTCACTAGATACATTACACTAGTTCATGTATCACTAGTGTACGTCACTAGATACATTACCCTATTTCATATATCACTAATGTACGTCACTAGATACATTATCCAACTTCATGTATCTCTAGTGTACGTCACTAGATACATTACCCTACTTCATATATCACTAGTGTACGTCACTAGATACATTACCCTACTTCATATATCACTAATGTATTTCTCGCGCAGCTTTTCTTGGTAAAGATACTGCTATTTTATTACTTGCCAGTTGTCTCCTCCGTGTTCGTACAAAGTGTTGTGTTTAACTGAATGTTTGCAGGGAGGTAACCTGTTTTACATGACCCAAACAACAGGATCACAAGAATATACGGAGGAATGATAGAATTTGGAATGATATCGGGAAAGAACTAAACACAACTGGTAATTTAAAGAGTTTAAATACAACACAGGTTGTTCCAACGAAAGAAATTCTTTTACTGTCAACAAACACTATACCTCACAAGTAACTAACTCTGGTAATGTGACAGTTGCCATCCCTATGTCATCTCATATTCCAACGAGCGATCTTTCCACGTACAAAATACTAGAAATACATTTGGGCCCAGACCGCTCCAACTTCCTGCGTTGGTTTGCGCAAGGTAATATTCTATAACTTATAAACCAAAGCGTTACTAATCAACCTCTACTCAAGAATGCACAACATTTCTCTTAACTCTTCTTCGATAAATTCTACAGTTACGTCTATCAGTGCTTAGTGCAAATGTAAACAAGTATCTTTCTGTTCACAGACGTATTACGTACAATTCTTCAACACTTCAATAGACTAAGAGTGAAGAAACACTTTTTTATATGAAACTAATTAAATGCATATATTTGTTTTGGTTAGACAGAATATTGGTTTAAAAATTCAAATGTAACATTTTGCTAATCAGCTTACGTTATGTAATTTAACATTAGCATAATTATCTGTTACTGATTTAATATTATTTTTAGGATCTCTAAAAAGAGGTTAGTTTTCTTATGCCTAAGCACTACTAAATTATTAAACAAATAATCTATTAAAAAAAATATAAATATTTCTGAACTTTGAATTTTTTTTCATTTTACATAAATTTAAGATTTGCGAACCAGATATGTTGTATTGTATTTTATATATTCATTTACATAGGATAGGTTATATTATACTCCTTGCATAAAGCCTCATTCTTGAGTGTAAATATTACTAACAATAAATCTATGGATGAGGATAATATACATTTTTCTAAATTTCTATTTATCTATAATCATGAATATAAATATATTTTTACAATGACTAACAATAAACATCATTAGCTTAACACTGATTCCTCTACTTGATTATTTCTGAGTAGAAGTTTGAGGTGCACTACTTAAAAAATGTTTGTTAAGTGGTTACAAACGGTGTTTCTTGTTAAGTAAGAGCAATTAAACAATTTTTTCACGTTATTTTGTCATACCTTGTATAGTTTATTTTATGATTGTTAGCTTAGATTCTTGATTTTGAATTATTCTCAGTTATAAAAATAGTTATATTTATCAAATAATAGAATCAATGTTTATTTTATGTATCTGTAAAAATTGTTTATTATCCCTTTCGGCTTGAGTTCCTTTATTTCATTGTAATGCAACTAAACGACCCCCCCCCCCACGAGAACTTCACAGTACATATATAGACTATTATTGATCAAATACACTAATTATTATGGTCTTATAATATAAAAATAAATAATTGTATATTATAGTTTACTCATAAAAATTTTGGCATGAAGTAAATTAAATTTTATACACTCAAAACAAGTTGTATAAAATTAAATATTTATAATATGCTTTTTAAGTTAAGAAAATAACTTGAAATTTGTGTTTTCAATAACAACGCCCAATCGGATTCTCCAGCTTTAGCACATCAGGACAGTAATTCAAATGTTCATTTTTAAAAAGCTGCAATCCGTGTTTCCTATCGGCATTCATTTGATTACTGTTTGGTTTGACACTAATTTCTCTTTTACAAAACATGCAAGTCATCAAAATATTAAAGATTAAGTATTCTTGCATTATATTTTAATAGGAATCATGAACAATTCTTCTTACTCCTGAGTTTGTCCACCCACCTAAACATGTTATGTATTTGATATAAGTTGTACGAGGAATGCTGTAAGGCATGTTTTTTTTCCTTTTGCCACTTTAGTAACTTATAAATTTTATTAAATATTTGTTGTCAAATATTGGGAAAATATTTTTATTTCTACACTAAAACGATTACATATGATTCATTATTTGGTTATGTGATTCGGATACTTAGTTAAAGCATTTTAAATATTAGAAACTATATAGTTCTCATCAATAGCCAAATTAATTACGTAATTAAAACGTTTAGTCCTAAATATAAGTAAATTTAAAGATAATGCTATCTCACTTTGTTTGACCTTTTCACCAACAGGAGCAGGCTCGCAGCAGACAACGACGTCCCGTCCCTTGGGTTGGCAAGTCTGGTTACTCTGTGACGTGTGAAATTTTAGAGTCTACAGTGGTAAATGTGGAGCCAAAAATTCAAAAAGGCCAAGGTGAACTACTACCATATTTTTTGCTCTGGTTTTGTTTGACATAATTTAATTCAATATTAACATCAAAATTAAATAAAAAAAAAAAAAACTATAACAACGTATAGATTACTTAAACCTACGCCTTTGGAAATTAAATTGATAGAATTATTGAGAGAAACTATAACTATATATGTTTGTTCAGAAAAATCATTTTGTAAAATAATATGTAAAGTCTTATCTGTTTTGTTATATGTGTTAAATGTTTTAAATACTCAAATATCTATAAAATAATATGTAAAGTCTTATCTGTTTTGTTTATGTGTTAAATGTTTTAAATACTTAAGTACGTTAATTTCAATTACATTAAAATACTTTGAATTTGAGAATGGCTTGTTAGCACTTGAAATGTATGGTTCTTAAAGTCAGCTGTTTAGGTTGCCATGGAAACGGAGAGGGATGATTATTGATGTTGGAAAAACAAGACGGTTGGTACAATTTCCATTGGAGAGTTACTTCTGTTAAAATTTTAGTTGTTTAAACTATTTCATGACCCCAGAACATTTTAAGAAATAGTGAAATGCGATTAAAGATATAATTTTCAAAAGAAGTAGATCACAAAGATACTGTAACCTGTGTTTACTGGAATTCACCAGACGAAATAACTTCTTGTGGGGCTTTTTGGGATCCACTCGCGTCGTGCTGTGCTACGACTATTTCCTGTCACGGTTTGGACTGGGTGTATGTGTGGTAACTCCTATTGGGTGAGTAAACAGTTGATTTAACTTAAATGGCCTCCTGATGGTTAAAGGCCTTTGGAACTTTGGATCTGCCTCCAGTTAACGGCCCTCCGCCCTTTATGTTATGTTATGTTATGTTATTATGTAAAATTAAACTTAGCTTTTGTCTTTTAGACTACTTAATAGTCCAAAAGTATATGTTATTGTTGTAAAACTTAGTCTTGTCTTTAGTTATTTATTTGTGTTTAATTGTTAATTTGATGGTTAGTAAGCCTATTTCTGATTTTTTTAAGGCAGTGGAGCGCTCCAAGATTAATTCTACTCGTAATAACTCGTTGTAATTTTTGTGTGTGTGTACAACATAATTGATTTTCTCTTAAATTAAAGCTATTCATTTATAAAGCTTAAACTTGTGTTTTCTGAATTTGTGTCATTACCTACTTAGATGTAATTGAGTATAAGGTAAACAGGTGAAATTTTTGTATTATAAACATTTTATCTTTAGCAGGTTCAATCTAACCATTGAAATCCAAAGGCCTGGGTTGAAAATATATCTTGTATATGGTAGTAGGGAGCCAGGTCAGTATTTTCTTTTGGGAGCAGGAGTCATGTTCCTTGTTGAGCCCTGCACATTACACTAGCCTACAACAAGGTGGCGCCCTATCTCTCACCGAGCAAACTTAAGAACTTAGGAAAGTCTGATCGTTCCCTCTATCTTCAAGGCCCTTTTTCAAGAACCACCCCCTTCTCCACTGAGCATCCGGATATTTGCATACCACCTTGGGAAAGGTTGCAAAAGTGGCGCCCGAACGTGGGACCAGGATCTTTGGATAATTCAAGAGCCTTGAATGTATGTTTTATTGTTTATGTCCCTATTAATGGTTTTGTATATATTTATATATTTAATGTGCATATGAACTTTAACTACTTTTGCACATTTTCGTTCTATTGTTGTTGCCTTGCTCAATTAATTGCATTGTTTTAAAAAAAAGTTTATAAATAAAAACATACAAAAAAAACTTACTTTATCTTTGTCATATAAGTGATAATTTTGAATATTGCTCTGAGTTGAGTGTTTTGCAGTTTTTACAAAAATTATTTTGTGTTGAGAGCACCGCTATTGGACATTATTTTGGTGACACTGAAATCGAGAGAAAATATTTCTAGTTTCTGAATATCATATTGTGACTTGATTTTCATGTATAAAGTACTGTTCATGTTGACGTCTTTGGATACTGTGTTGGTTTTGGGTAACGTATGAGTATTTCTGTCTCAATTTTGAATTTAGTATTTTATATAAACATGAGTGCGTATCACTTGCGTAAAGATGAAGTGATTTATGAGTTGAAAGTTAGGAACCTTCCAACTGAAGGCACGGCAGGAGATTTGAGAAAACTGCTTTCAAAAAATTTAACGTCCAATACCAAAATCGATAATGCTGCAGTCAATTCCTTGGTTACAGACATAGAATTAGAGGAGTGTGAGGAAAAGTATCAGGATTTGTCAGCACTAGTTAGTGACTATGAGGGAAATTACAACGATAATGAGTTTCATCGTATTCTTGCACGCCTGTGGCACTTATATCTCCGAGCTGATAGGATTCCGTTTGGTGCGACGGTAGATGATGATAGTGAGCAGGCCAAAGAAAGCTTAGTTGGCAGGTGCAAGGAATTATTGGAATCTTTCAAGGACACACCCAAGTCGACTGCTAAGATAGATTCTCATGACGACGATTCTTCATCGGTTGGTGATGGTAAACCTCGGCCAGCTACTGATAAACGGAAGGATTCTCTCGTGGACCAAACAAAAACTCTAGAACTGCCACGCATTACCTTTTTGAATGATAAGGAAAGAATACAAGAAGAAGAAAGAAGGATTAGAGAAGAAAGACAACGTCATGAAGAGATACAGCTACAATGGGAGAGAAGATTGCAAGAAGAGAGACGACAGCAGGAAGAGAAATGGAAAATTGAAGAATGGAGGCTAAGAGAAGACTTGAAGAAGCAGCAAAACAATTCCCTGGTGGCGAAGGTTCCTGAAGACATTCAACGGAGAGACGATCAGCGGTATTCTGAAGAGAACAGAGAGAGCTGTCGTCCAAGATACGTACCCGTTTACAAGTGGGGTTTGAAATTTGACAACTCTGGTGCTAGCATTGCAGCCTTCCTGGAGAGGGTAGAGGAGCTCCGTCGAGCCCGAGGAGTAACCCACCAAGAGCTTTACGAGTCGGCGGCAGTCGACCTCTTCGCTGGTCCAGCATTGGTCTGGTATCGTGCAGCGGCTACTAGAATACAGTCTTGGCATCAACTTACGAGAGAGCTACGTGAAGTTTTTCAACCTGCTGATTACGATCTACGACTCCACCAGGAGATATTTAATAGAGTGCAAGGAGACAATGATCCCCTAGATCTCTATGTCGCTGCGATGGAAGGTTTGTACGGGAGGCTTGCTGTCTCTGTTCCCGAGACAACTAGACTGGCTCAAATCTACAGCAACCTTCACCCTCAATTGCAAGATAGATTGGCTCTATTCAGTATCCAAACACTAGACCAACTTCGATCCATGGGACGTCGAGCAGAGGCTGGCCGGCTTAGCATGACTAGATTACGATCTCAAAGGACTGAGACAACGCTGGAACCAGACCTTGCTTACCAGGATATGTCGACGCAGAGGATTGATCCAGGGACGAGTGGCTGATATCCAGGAAGTTCCCTTACAAGAACGTAAAGATTTGTCTTGCTGGAACTGTGGAGAGAAGGGTCATCGCTTTCGATTCTGTCGCAAGGTTAAGAAGAAGTTTTGCTTTGGCTGTGGTAAGGACAATACCTTGAAACGAGACTGCACCAGCTGTAATCCAAAAAACGGACAACGCTGGGAGTCAGGAACTCAGTAGATACACCTGCCTCCCAGGATAGCAAGGACATCCCGACTGTCAGCTACGTTTTACATACCTTCCAGTCCGACCCTAGGCCCTATTTAAAGGTTAGAGTGTTCGGTAGAGAGATTACAGCACTTCTAGATTCAGGTGCTTCCCAAACCTTCCTTGGAGAAAAGGGATTATGGATCTTGAAACAATTTCCTACCCGCCTTAAGAATGTTCCTGGCCGTGTTGTAGAAACTGCAGACTCAAATAGGCATGAAGTCAAGGGCTTTGTAGAATTACCCATAACTTTGCAGGGGAGAACGGAACAATTGAGTGTTTGTGTTGTCCCATCGTTGCAACAATCCTTGATACTAGGTATCGACTTTTGGGAGTGCATGCACATAGTAGCCGACCTGCGTAACCGAAAATGGGATTTTGCTTCCAAGAAAACTCCCTTCCTTTGCAGTGCTATCGAGGGTATTACTTCTGAAGACAACCTGACCCCTGGAGAGCGAGGAAGACTACAAGATCTACTAGAAGAACACTTTAAAGACGAACCATCTACCTTGGGCAGGACAGACCGTATCAAGCACATCATAGATACCGGAGACGCGTCACCAATTAAGCAAAGATACTACAATGTATCACCCACCCGTCAGCAACTTATAAATGAAGAGTTGGATCGCATGTTACAACTGGGTGTCGTGGAACCGTCTCAAAGTGCTTGGTCATCGCCAATAATGTTGCTTGATAAGCCCGATGGCAGTAAAAGGTTTGTGGTGGATTTTAGGGCTGTGAACGCTGTGAGTCGGAAGGATGCGTATCCACTGCCTCAAGTAACCACTATCCTAGACAGACTTAGGGACGCTCGTTTTTTGTCAAGCCTCGATATCAAAAGTGCCTATTGGCAAATCGAACTGGAGGAGAGCAGTAAGGAGAAGACGGCTTTTGCTATTCCAGGCCGTGGTCTTTTTCAGTTCGTAACTATGCCGTTTGGTCTCTGTGGTGCTCCTGCTACCTGGCAACGTTTTGTAGACACCGTGTTAGGACCTGACCTGGAGCCAAATGTATTCGTATATCTAGACGATATAATTGTAGTAACGTCTACTTTTGATGCGCACCTAAAGGTATTGGCAGAAATATTTAGAAGAATTCGTTCTGCCAAACTTACCCTCAATCGGGAAAAGTGCAAGTTTGGCCGACAGGAACTTAAGTACTTAGGTTACCTCGTCAGTGGCGATGGATTGCGTGTTGATCCAGATAAGATCAAAGCAATTGTGGACATTCCGATCCCTCGCAATCAAAAGGAAGTGAGACAATTTACTGGCATGGCGTCCTGGTACCAACGGTTTATCTCCAACTTTGCTCCTAGGATGCACCCTCTAACATCACTCCTCAGACGGCGAACCAAGTTTGAATGGACGCAAGAAGCAGAAAAGGCGTTCCATGATATAAAGTCTTGTCTTATAACAGCTCCGATCCTGTCATGCCCCGATTTCGCAAAACCCTTCACAATTTCGTGCGATGCCTCTGGTGTTGGTATAGGCGCGGTACTCAGTCAAGAATATGAGCAAGGTGAAGGAGTTGTAGCATATGCTAGCCGCACGTTGACGTGCCAAGAACAAAAATATTCAGCCACTGAAAGGGAGTGCCTGGCAGTAATATGGGCTGTGGAAAAGTTTAGACCATACGTAGAAGGTACGAGGTTTACTTTGGTAACTGACCACTACAGTCTGCTCTGGTTAAACAATCTGAAGGATCCAACGGGACGTTTGGCACGGTGGGCTCTCAGACTTCAACCGTACGACATCCACCTAGTTCACAGGAAGGGCCAAGACAATGTAGTACCAGATCTACTATCACGGACAACTCCACCTGAACTCCATACGGAAGAGCCAATTCACTGTGATGTCATGAACATACCCACTGAAACTAAGGATCGTTGGTACATGGGCATGATCCAGAAAGTTTCTAAACACCCAGAACAATACAGTCAATGGCGAATTGAAGAAGGAAAACTTTGGAAGAACGTGCATACTATGGAACCTACGCTTGAAAACAATAACTGGAGATTAGTCATTCCCAAAGATCTTCGTCCATCAACTCTGGCAGAGTGTCATGATGAGCCAACTGCTGGTCACCAAGGCGTCCTGAAAACGTACAAACGCATCCAGCAACGCTACTACTGGCCGAAAATGCGGAAAGATGTGGCTACATATGTTTCTCGTTGTAATGTGTGTCAGCGTATTAAATACGACCAACAACTTCCTGCTGGCCTGATGGGGAACAGACGTGGCGTTAATGCACCTTGGCAAATGATAGCTGCTGACCTAATAGGACCTTTGCCTCGGTCCTTGAAGGGCTTCAAATATCTGTTGGTAATTACGGACACATTCACGAATTATTCCGTTTTATGTCCCTTACGAGCTGCAACAGCCAAGTTGGTATCCCAGCATTTAGAGGACGATATATTCATGGTGTATGGTATTCCCGCCTATATCATCTGTGATAATGGCTCCGAATTTACTGGTGGGCCGGTGACTAACCTTGCGAAGCAGTATAACATCAGAATCCTTCTAAATGCTAGTCGTCATCCCCAAGCCAACCCCGCAGAGAGAGTCAATCGTGATATTGTCACAATGTTGAGGGCGTACGTGAAGGATAATCACCGAGAATGGGATAGGTACATACCCAAGATAGGCTTTGCACTACGTACAGCGTATCATGAGACTACTCAGTATTCACCAGCCTTCCTGAACTTCGGGCGAGAACTTGCCACTGCTGGTGCAGGATTTGAGGTTCTGGACGATGGTTCTAGTGTACCTTCTCCGGAGGATTCAAGGCGGTATGGTGACAAACTAAAAGAGCTGAGAAACATCTATCAAGAGGTTGCGGATAGGCTGAAGGACGCTCATGGGAAGAATGCCCGTCGCTACAATCTTCGCAGAAGACCGGTGCAGTACAAAATAGGAGATGTCGTTTTGAAGAGGAATTATCCACAGTCAGACGCAGCGCAGTATTTTGCAGCAAAACTAGCACCTAAGTATGTAGGACCATTTGTTGTGGCGGAGAAAGTTTCCCCTTTGGTTTACACCCTGGCTGATTTGGAAGGCAAACGTATTGGGAACTGGCATGTGGCCGATTTCAAGAAATTCATCCAGTGAAGAAAATTTGTGAAATTTTCTAGAGGCAAGGGGGTGTTTGTGACGTGTGAAATTTTAGAGTCTACAGTGGTAAATGTGGAGCCAAAAATTCAAAAAGGCCAAGGTGAACTACTACCATATTTTTTGCTCTGGTTTTGTTTGACATAATTTAATTCAATATTAACATCAAAATTAAATAAAAAAAAAAAAAAACTATAACAACGTATAGATTACTTAAACCTACGCCTTTGGAAATTAAATTGATAGAATTATTGAGAGAAACTATAACTATATATGTTTGTTCAGAAAAATCATTTTGTAAAATAATATGTAAAGTCTTATCTGTTTTGTTATATGTGTTAAATGTTTTAAATACTCAAATATCTATAAAATAATATGTAAAGTCTTATCTGTTTTGTTTATGTGTTAAATGTTTTAAATACTTAAGTACGTTAATTTCAATTACATTAAAATACTTTGAATTTGAGAATGGCTTGTTAGCACTTGAAATGTATGGTTCTTAAAGTCAGCTGTTTAGGTGGCCATGGAAACGGAGAGGGATGATTATTGATGTTGGAGTAAACAAGACGGTTGGTACAATTTCCATTGGGAGAGTTACTTCTGTTAAAATTTTAGTTGTTTAAACTATTTCATGACCCCAGAACATTTTAAGAAATAGTGAAATGCGATTAAAGATATAATTTGCAAAAGAAGTAGATCACAAAGATACTGTAACCTGTGTTTACTGGAATTCACCAGACGAAATAACTTCTTGTGGGGCTTTTTGGGATCCACTCGCGTCGTGCTGTGCTACGACTATTTCCTGTCACGGTTTGGACTGGGTGTATGTGTGGTAACTCCTATTGGGTGAGTAAACAGTTGATTTAACTTAAATGGCCTCCTGATGGTTAAAGGCCTTTGGAACTTTGGATCTGCCTCCAGTTAACGGCCCTCCGCCCTTTATGTTATGTTATGTTATGTTATTATGTAAAATTAAACTTAGCTTTTGTCTTTTAGACTACTTAATAGTCCAAAAGTATATGTTATTGTTGTAAAACTTAGTCTTGTCTTTAGTTATTTATTTGTGTTTAATTGTTAATTTGATGGTTAGTAAGCCTATTTCTGATTTTTTAAGGCAGTGGAGCGCTCCAAGATTAATTCTACTCGTAATAACTCGTTGTAATTTTTGTGTGTGTGTACAACATAATTGATTTTCTCTTAAATTAAAGCTATTCATTTATAAAGCTTAAACTTGTGTTTTCTGAATTTGTGTCATTACCTACTTAGATGTAATTGAGTATAAGGTAAACAGGTGAAATTTTTGTATTATAAACATTTTATCTTTAGCAGGTTCAATCTAACCATTGAAATCCAAAGGCCTGGGTTGAAAATATATCTTGTATATGGTAGTAGGGAGCCAGGTCAGTATTTTCTTTTGGGAGCAGGAGTCATGTTCCTTGTTGAGCCCTGCACATTACACTAGCCTACAACAAGGTGGCGCCCTATCTCTCACCGAGCAAACTTAAGAACTTAGGAAAGTCTGATCGTTCCCTCTATCTTCAAGGCCCTTTTTCAAGAACCACCCCCTTCTCCACTGAGCATCCGGATATTTGCATACCACCTTGGGAAAGGTTGCAACTCTCCCATGCCTTTACGTTGTTAGTGACTTTTGGACAATCTTTAATGTTCTTGCAGAGCCATCTTGTTCCATTTACTTCTTTGCAGGTATCGCCTGTGACAGTAAAATATGTAAAAATCTCAAATTATGCAACTACTTTGTGTGTTATGATATCAAATGTGAACTACATCATACAGAATCATTCCAGATAAGGCCTGTTCTAGTTGTATTTTAAATGCATTAAGCTGAATAAGTTTGATTTGAACTTTCAAAAGTGTGTTATAAAAACGTAAATTGAATTACTAAATAGTTTTTTACTATAGGAAGGATCACACTGGATTATAGAAACACTATGCTAATAACAATACAAATTTTATTTTCTCTTTCTGGACTTTCAAAACCTAGTGTGAAGTCTGGGTCCTCGATATTGCCTTTGACAGTGTAAAGTAGAGTACTTTTGGGTAAAATCCAAATACATAATTGACAATGAAGTAATATTGATGGGATCATTAATGTCGTATCATAGACTTATGAATATTGATTGCTCTATTGACACCCCACCGATTCTCCTTTTGGACAATAACAATGGCCATTTCATTTGTCAAATGGTCAAAACACCCCTTAGGTCCAAACATGCAACACTAGAGAATTGGGGTTATAACAGGTGAATTTAGATTCAAAGTCAAGAGTTGCATTCTGTTTTCAATATCACTATTCTTTATTTAATTCAAAACTCGACTTGACAAGAGTGCGTTTGGTGGAATTTGAGTGAATATCTGACACGCAGTGTTGCTAAGAAACTTCCTTTGACGTTAAGCATACAATAATAATTTGTTGAAGTAAGATTTAGATTGAAGAGAAATTTATAATTTGTCAAAACATTAATACAATGGAACATTGTATAAACGATTTGATAAGAAAACTAGAAACAATAGGAAAAAATAACGTATAGTCAACGATCCTAATATTTGTACACACACACACACACACACACACACACACACACACACACACACACACACACACACACACACACACACACACACACACACACACACACACACACACACACACACACACACACACACACACACACACACACACACACACACACACACACACACACACACACACACACACACACACACACACACACACACACACACACACACACACACACACACACACACACACACACACACACACACACACACACACACACACACACACACACACACACACACACACACACACACACACACACACACACACACACACACACACACACACACACACACACACACACACACACACACACACACACACACACACACACACACACACACACACACACACACACACACACACACACACACACACACACACACACACACACACACACACACACACACACACACACACACACACACACACACACACACACACCACACACACACACACACACACACACACACACACACACACACACACACACACACACACACACACACACACACACACACACACACACACACACACACACACACACACACACACACACACACACACACACACACACACACACACACACACACACACACACACACACACACACACACACACACACACACACACACACACACACACACACACACACACACACACACACACACACACACACACACACACACACACACACACACACACACACACACACACACACACACACACACACACACACACACACACACACACACACACACACACACACACACACACACACACACACACACACACACACACACACACACACACACACACACACACACACACACACACACACACACACACACACACACACACACACACACACACACACACACACACACACACACACACATACACATACATTTTACAATATCTAACAAGTAGGTTATATATTGTAAAGTCACTCAAAGAACTTTGCCTACAATGCAAGATATAAAGGCGTTGGCCTCTAGCATTCTCAAACTCATCGTAGCTCCAGCATTTACTGTAAGAGCGCTCTGGAGTTTCTGGAACGCTACTTTCATTACTTTATTTAATAAATGAAGTCGGGAAATTCATTTAGTAAAGTATAGAAAACCACAATATTTTAGTTAAGAAAAGTTGGTTTACAAAGCCTATTTGCAATAACAGCATACCTGATCCCCAGATAGCATAATCCAAACTATGGACAAGCAATCCAGGATCGGTGGTAAAGACCCACCCGCTTACCAATATTGGTGAAGATAACCTGTAAAAGCCAATAACTTTTAGGCGATAGAGTCATCAACTCACATATGTGGGTGGGTGTAAATACCATCAACATGTACGGGAAGGAAAGAGGGCCATTAACACGTATGTGTGGGTGAGTGGAGGGAAAGCCATCAACTGCAATATTAAGCAAGAAGGCAATGAATTGGCATATGTGGGTGGGTGGAAATACCATCAACATGTACGGGAGGGAATGAGGGCCATTAACACGTAGAGGTATAGTGATAATGGAATACACGTCCAGCGGTGATGGTCCTCCCTCCCATATACGTTTACCACCAAAACACATCCACTGTATGAGTCTTTATTTTATTAAAAATGTTATATTAATTAACATATTATTATAATATAACATTAATATTATAATAATAAATTATATTCGATTATTTTAAGACAAAAAGAGTTTTATAATCTATAAATTCCTTGAATAGCTTAAAATTTGAATTGCCCAATTATTAAAAGCTTGATTTAAGTAAATTAATGCTTCTTACAGTAGCTTAAAGCACAAGAGCATATTTTCCTTTAGGAATTCCATGTAACCAGAAAGTGTATGTGGAGTAGTCCAGTATTTCTGTTGAAATTGTTGCAGTGTTCATAGAACTATATCTATGTCTAAGAAAGTATATTTAATGGAAACAGACTGCTGATATGAGTTCTGTTTTCTACAGCTAAAATAATCTTAAATAATTCAATATTGAAACCGGAGGATTTGTTGACTTATGTCCGAAAGAATGTTGTGTAGATCAATAAAAAACAGTAAAAATAATTCAATATCGTTAGTGAATATAGAGTCACTGTTAGTCCGCAAGTTCGTATGCCAGCAACATCCTACGGAGAGTGACTTGGTTCAATAAAATCTCTTTATCCTCTAGTTTTATGTCAGGACGGAAGTTGTAACTATAGAATTTGGTAAAATGCACATTCGATTGCGATGGCCTATCAATGTATCAAACATTTACACTCTATAAAGACTGCAACGTGACCAAGTACCGTTATTTAATTTTACGACCTCTAGAAGCCAAGAAAACGTTGTTTTAGGAAATTGAATAGAACTTTCTTTCTTGAAACGCTAAGCCTAGTCTCCACTTACAAACATGTTTCCGAAAACAGTGTTGCAAACTGTTTCCAGTGTTTTGTGATGTTTCCCAACTGTTTGCAAATATTTAAGCGTGTTTCTGGGAGCCAGAAACAGTGTTTTCTATTTTCAAGACCAAGTGAAAAACACGGAAACATGTTTCCGTCTAGAAGACAAAATTATAAAGGAAGAGGGAGATCGAATAAGTCACCGGGCATCAGCGGTGCTTTCAGACGAATTACAAGAACATGGGTAAGAAAAGTGACGCCATATGGATATGGACGCCCACCGATGATATGGACAAGTAATAAATAAATAAAAGTTTTGCAAATACAATTGCGACGTGAACACAAGGCATTGAGTGAGAATAAAATAGGCAGTTCGCCCAAGAAAGTGGGATGGTTAAGATACGGACCAAAAATGTCTTCAGTCCACATGTCGGGAAACACCGTCCTGCTAGTGTGGACACAAATGAATGACAAACATTTATGTTTCTCTGTTGTTTCAAAACAGTTTGCAACCTGTTTTCAAACATTAAGAAGAAACAAGAAACTGTTTGCAAGTGGAGACTAGGCTTTAGAATTCCAAAATGTATCAAACTTATGGAACACTCTTGCCAACATATTATTAAAATATAACTACGATAAATTAACAGCTTGTTTAGTAATAAAAGTCTACAGTTGTGCACAGTGAAAACTTGACAACGTTCCGTTACATTTTTGTTCCAACTAAGATAAAAATTATAAAAACTTATAACAAAATTTTAAAATGTATTTTATAAAAACTGAGCATTTAACCTGTATGTAACTGAGCATTTATACATACAGATAAACTAATAACATAAACACGTTCATCATCTTCTTGCCATTAAAGAATTAAAAACATCCTCCATAGAGGATCTAATACAGCCTCTTACCTTCCTGCAGATCGAGATGTGAAGCCGTCACAACCAGGCACATCCAAGCACCTACCAACACCTGCGTCAGCACCATGACTAACTGAAAATCTCCATCTACGTCACCAGCTGCAGGAAAACCAGTCGAAAAAATAATGGCCTTGCAACTTACGGGTCAGCTGGTTCGGTTTGTATTCTAACAATTATGTCTTTTCCTCAACGCTGTTTGAGTTTTGACAGCCTATTTATTTGAGTTTACTTAAATAAATACAAACGTTTTAAAACTCCAACATTAATTTTCTTTAATTCTTGAATTTTACAATCTACTGTATTATCCTCAATGTTTTATAACGAGTCGTATCTCAGTAATAGAAAACAATTCGTCAAAATTTCGGACATGCAATCAAGGGAGGGGTGTCTGAGATATGGAGTCCCTCAAGATTCCATTCTCAGTCCATTGCTCTTTTTGTTGTATGTCAATGATGTTGGCTCATCGCTACAACAAGGACAACTCGTCCAGTACGCAGATGACACGATTCTCTGTTTCAGCGCGGAATCAAAGAATGAACTGGAAATCATGACTTTCACCGAGCTAAATAATTCTATCCAACATTTCAGTGAACTCAATCTTAAAACTAATCCAACAAAATCAACTTTCATAAAATTCTGCCTACGACAAATGGACACAGCACTGAGTCCAACTGTCATGTTAGACGAAACCGAGGTCATAGAAGTGCTGTCGACTAAATTCCTTGGAATACACCTCGATCGAGGGTTGACATGGAATATCCACGTCGACAATGTCTGCTCAAAGCTGTCTTCAGGAATTTAAGTTTTGAGACAGCTGTCCAAATACTGCCCAACTCAGGTACTGACGACGGCGTATTATTGAATAATATACCCACACCTTTCCTACGGAGTAGTCTTATGGGGAGGTTGTGCAAGCACTCACTTTTATAGAATGTTCACCTTGCAGAAAAAAGCGGTCCGAATAATTGCAAAACTGCAATGGAGAGAGTCGTGCAGGCCAGCATTCAAAAATCTCAAACTGTTGACGCTTCCCTGTCTCTAAATTTTGGAAACATCAATGTTTTTCATGTCAAAATGCGAACCCGTAAGAGGTAGCGAAATACACTCGTACGACACTAGAGGTAGGGAAAACTACCGTACTGGCAGGCACAGGATGGTAGCTTACGAATGATTGCCTTCACAGTTTGTCAACAAGTTACCAAATTCGATTAAAAGTGCCACAATGCCCAAGGCATTTAAAGCTCGTCTGAAAACTGCATTGATTTCAAAAGCATTTTACAGTATAGTCGAGTTCATGGCACATAGTTGGGAGACCTTATAATTGGCTGACCGACAGAGAGGCTAGCTAGATTGGGAAAATTTAGAATAAATGAGAATTGGAATGCATGTTACAATATTGTATGTATGTCTGTTATTTCGATGTAGCATTAATGGATAAAACTTTAGATATTTAATCAAGCAGCTTAATTCATATTGACGATTGCAATACAATGTATTTTGTAACCACGCAATAAAATATTTCTATTTCTAGAAACAAAGCATCACGTGATTTTTCATTAGTTGATTTTGAACGATTTTGTTATATAGCTTGATTATGGAAACTATCTTATGGCCATGGCCAAAACTTACCCAATATTAACCTTGGCCATTTTTACATAAATAAAATGAGAAACTAAAACGACGTTTTAAAGAACAGGCAAGCAGTCTTCAGCACGATAACCTAACGAAACCATAGAGGAAAAACACAGAGGTCGTTCATATGGTCTTAGTGAACGCTTCGTTGCAGTTAGGGCGTGTTCGAGTTGCGCGCTTTATGATCTAGGGTCCGTAAAGGAATGCTCGAGTTGCGCGCAGTGCCCAAGAGGACCATAAAACTGGTGCTCGAGTTGCGCGCAATTATCTGCAGCCGTACCATAAGTGAAATAACTAGTTTCCAAAGCTCTAATAATACATATTAATATTGAAACTAACTTTCTATATCATGAAACAAATACACATACTAAATATA
Organism: Stictocephala bisonia; assembly: GCA_035578905.1. Taxonomy (NCBI): domain Eukaryota; kingdom Metazoa; phylum Arthropoda; class Insecta; order Hemiptera; family Membracidae; genus Stictocephala; species Stictocephala bisonia. The sequence goes on from JAQJVL010004793.1 coordinate 23,850, forward strand.
TTCTATAATCTACATCACCAATTAAATATAAATATACTAAAAATAAAACAATTCACAGTATTTGAAATGTGCAACCATTTCTAACAATTAATATTGCAATAGTGAAATTAGTTAATGTTCTGGCGTTTATTTGACAACGAATTCTAATAATTAGGCATATAATTTTCATCAATGAATGTTACCTTTTTTTATTAATTAATTTTTTTTGTATAATATGTATCATTGATAATATAAGGAACTAAAGGTTAACATATGTTTTGTATACAACGACAATAACATTTAAATTATACTTGGACAGAATTACATACAGTCATTTTTAATTACCTTCAACTTCAAAGTACCCTTAAACTCTATAAATGTTAATAACTTAAAAATGTTGATAAAAATATATCAGCATTCACCTTCCACGAATGTGAATCACCTGTCAGTCCCCATATTTCCTGTTCTTGGGACGTCATCTGTCCATTATATTTTGGGATTCCATGACCTCATCCCTTCCACATCCCCAAATGATTTTTAATTTAATCTCAGCCACTGATGATGGGTTGTTTTAAATTGTAATGTGTGCTGTTTATGAGAAAAGAAGTATTTATTAGGTGCTGACAGTGTTTTTATTTTTTTTTTTAATTTTTTTACTTAATTTTTTGCAAACGAATTGGTTTTTAATTTGCTATGGAAAATTATTAGGGAAAAAGGGAAGCCTTTTGTAGATTTTAATGGTTACAAATACAGATTTGGTAGGAAATTTATGTATACAGACGAAGAATACTGGAGGTGTATGGTGTAAAGTCAAATGTCATATAGCAAAAATGTATACGTTTGACGGTGGAAGTATATTCTCCAAACTGGTTGATTTACATAATCATGAACCAGTAACAAATAATAGTTATTGAAATAAATGTACTATATATTAATGATTTTTATTTACGCTTGACTTTAACTTTTTGATTCAGTGATATTCGGTATACGACCAGAGACAATTCAATGTATTTGTGGTAGGTTATGATACTAACGGAAATATTTCTTTAGCACAGCTTGTGGTCTAAGTTGCATTTTTGAGCGTCCAAAACTGGGCGGCCTACTTGAGATCGGTATTGCGCGCAACTCGAGCGCTGGCTTTGGGTATTACTAGGACACCCCAATCAACGCAGGTAGGATTGCGCGCAACTCGTTAACGGCCGGCAGTAAAAGTAAACTACAGCTGATGTTTTTATACATCTGTAGTAACAATTACTACGTTTATCCTTGATATTTGGGGGCAATAAAGAAGGATTGACAAGGTGCTGGCCCTTCATCGCATGGCAAAGTGTAGAAATAACTACTCGACACACATTTAGCACACTATTGGGTACATCTGTTTCCTTCTTCTCTGTGATTAGACTATTTAACCTTGGAACAAACAGTAGTTTCACAAGTGCCGTGGTGTTGTGGTTTTTTTTATTTTATTTTTTTTTTTTTTTTTTTTTTTTTTTTTTTTTAGTTAAACTATTCTTAGAAGTTTACCCAAAAAAATAATACAATCTCACTACTAGGTGAAATCATAGATTTTTGGATATCCATTAAAGTAATCTGAAATAATATGCAGTGAATATTAATACACAGGAAAAATGGTCATGGAAGAAACACAACATGCCAACCAGTATTTACAAATAACTGTTATGTAGTATTATTTGACTTGTTGTTGAAAGCTACTTTCGTAGATTCTACGTTGCTTTAACAAATATCAAAATTTCTGTATTAAAAGTAATTGCAAGCTTGGATTGTTTTGTGTTTTTCATACACTGTACACTTTTTATGTGTATTTTGAGTATTTTTGAAGGCAATTTACATAAATAAAACTGTTATTCAATTAAATAAAATATGTATAAAAAGTAAATTGTATTTCTATGTACCAATTGTTGTCGTTCAATAGTTTCAAAGAAAATATGTAAAAAATAATATATATCTTAATTATTAAGTAAACAAACAACACTTGTTAACATAACTTACATAAAAACTTATTTTACTTATGATATCTTATTTTCTCGAAAAAATTGACAAATCCATATTCACTAGCAACTACTGGTCTCAGCATAGTCAAGCAACTTTATCAAGATTCACAACTAACAAATTGTCCGTCAAGACTTCAATCTACGTCACTAAGTTATCCGGTTTTCCTTCGTGTGAAGTTGGATTAAAGTTAAAGCACCACCAAGTGATAACATTTTAGTCTTTTAAACTAGTTTAAATTTTTTTAATGATGAGAATACAATTTCTTAATTGTATGAATAAAAATGTTTATAAATTATTACCACCTGCATACAGTGGGTCATCTAATTCATGATCTAATTATTATTCATCTATCGGTATATTGACCATGAGAAGACATATCTGTTATAATACGTTGGCCTGTGTGTTTTTTTTTTATTTTTTATTTATTTTTTTGCTCCGTCAGGTTTTTACCTTAATTCAAGAATTTTAAAATCTCTTACCTTCAAATTTATCTTAATTTATTTTTTCACCTAATTCAAATCATTTATTGCCGTAAACACATACATGACGTACAGATGACAGTGTAAAACTTAAAATGAATACATACTAAGACTAATAACCAAGACTATTACTAAGTTTATACATGCAGGTCATTAAAATAATCATTAATATTACAATACATTTTGTCCAATAAAAATTGTTTTATTTTTTATTTGTATTTATTTGTATGTACAATTGATTTCATACAATATATATTGGGAAAATTATTGAAAATATTTTTGCATATATATTAGGGAGAGTTTTCATAAAGTTTAAGTCGGTGGCGCTGGTATTGAAAATCATTTATATTCTTAGTGTCATTACTGTGAGTGTGCTGTTGCTGTTCAAAAAACTAAAGTCTCTATGGACAACAATTTTCTTCCTTCTTCCTAGTACACTTCTTTTTCTAGTCAAAATTTAGTGCACGCAGTAACTAACTAATTTTTCCAGATACGACGTATTTTTCAGTAATTTAAAAAGTAAATTAAAAACTTTGATACTGCTTGATATAAGTGATCCAGCTTTTAAATGTGTTTTTAAATATGCATTGAAAAAAATATCTTACAACACAAATTTCAACACGATATATTCAGAGAGTTCAAAATTTGTACTATTCATGTGAAAGTTTCATTAAATTATTTATAGTTTCTGAAGCTAAGCTATAAGAACAAAATAAAGGAGTTTTTAACAGTTTGGAAACATTTTAGTGATTTAACTTCGTTTCTAAGATATTTAAAATGCTTGCCACCTTTAAACATCTGTATATTATAGTCCAAATTGTCATAAAACCAAGGTATAAAAATAATTTAATTTGTTATTGAACACATTTTCGTTAATTAGTAATGTATGTATTTATTTGTTATGGCATATAATTAGTAATTGTGTATTTACTAAACTTAACATCAAACTATTTTTCAGTTATAATTCTAATAATTTATAGGTTTAACTTTCAACTTAATTTTTTTAAATCCAATATAAAAAAAAGGGTTATTTTCTTGCTATAATAAATAAAACAATAAATATATAGATAAGCTATATATTTAATGTCTATAAGCTATAAGATAAGCTATAACATTAAATATCTATATATAGATATATAGATAAGCTTATCTTAACTGATTACAAGATAAGCTGATAAGTTATTGTATGTTTTAAACAAACCTACTTATTGCTAAGATATTTTGACGAAACCCTACACATACCAACAACGGGCTACTGTCACACTTAGTATTAATGAGCTGATTATGGCTTAAATGTTTACAAACTGATTGACTACTGATTTAAGTACACTGACTGAAGTACAGCTAAGATATTTTGATTAAACCTCACTTCAATTCTCTCCATACACACAACAACGGGCTATTGTTACAAACAATGCTAATGAGCTGATCATGGTTTGACTGAACACACAACAAGATGATTAATTACCGAATAATGCGAACCGACTGAAGTACAGCTAAGCTTTTTTGATTAAACCTCACTTCGATCCCCTACACAAATAGTCCTATTGTCACATTGACTATTTATGTGTTCATTACAATCCAAACGAACACACAGCAGGTTTTCTACTCTATAAAGAATTCATTTACAGTGTGTCTAATAATAGCCTATTATTGTGTGTGTGGAAGGGGTTGATGTGAGGTTTAATCAAAATATATTAGCCAGTGTACATCGCTATACTAATTTTCAGTTTTTTGTTATATTAGTCATGCCATAATCAGCTCATTAACAGTGTGTGTAACAATAACCCATTATTGTGTGTGGTACATCTAACAAGTGGTTTCAATCTTTCTTAACACTAGATATGTGGCTTATATTTAAAATGATGTTGTTAGTTCACTTAAAACTATCAAAACATCATGGAAGGTTGTTCCAAAGCTTGTTTTTTATCTTATCTTGTAATATTTCGTATCCTTCTTTTACCATTTTAATTACTTTTTCTCACAGCCCAACTACTTAATAATATGAATTTTCCAAATACACCAATGTAATTGGGCAATGGTCTGTTTTAGTGCATATGAATTATAAAATAGAAATAAACTTCTCCTTTTGCAGGTTGCAAATAAAGATAGTAAATAACAACTAAATATTTGTATTTAGTACAATAAGTTTAACTAATACATAAGTTGATTAATAGTAGATTACTATAATATAATTACGAATAAAAACTTTAAAGTTACAACGAATTAAAAACCGTTTAAAGTACTACAAATATGTTATAATATACATATCATAGCTATAATCACATATGACATCAATATTTTTATTTAAATTAAGTAAAGATTAAGTATGCATTTATTTTAATAATTGTTTAGTATTCAAAGGTTGCAAAGTTATTAGTAAAAATAGCTTTACTTGGTTCCTTAAACAATTAAAAAGATGTGCCATTTATTTGTTCACTAATCAGCGCAAATATTAAAAATTAATTATGTTAAAACAAAATGTATAGTAACGATTAATTATCAGAAATGTAAGAATAAATATTTCTTGTAAAAGACAGTTTTTTTTTTATGTTTGAGTGCTTAGTAGTCATTGGTCTTCTGTGAAGTAATTGTTTATATACCGATGTTAATTTGATTTCTGATCTATCATGCGTAATTATTAACTAGAATCTACAGTTTCCGGTGACAACCGCGTCAAGGTACTATCTACAATATTTACAAGATGACCAGACGTTTCGCCCATACTGTGATGTGGCATCCTCGGTGGTTACTCTGAGACTCAGAGAAACCACCGAGGATGCCACATCACAGTATGGGCGAAACGTCTGGTCATCTTGTAAATATTGTAGATAGTACCTTGACGCGGTTGTCACCGGAAACTGTAGATTCTAGTTATGGCACCGGCCGCTTAAGCCTAAGTTCAAAGATGCGTAATTATTGTTTAAAACTATGTAATTTTTCACTTTATATCGCATATGAGTGCTGTAACTTTAAAAACTTAAAAAAAGTATTGATTTTGATCTTATTTTGGTTAATTTTTAAATTAGCACAATAATTTTTATTCCAAAATTTCTATCATACAATTTATAGACTATCCATTGATATAAACATTGTAAATTTTCCTTACATAGGTTATTTTCCAAACTTGCACTGTATCGTAACCACATAAGCCTAGGTTCGAGTTTTAATTCCTGTAATATTACTTTTTTTAGGCAATGATAATATTTTAGTATTGTTGTATTAACATGAATGAATACAAAGTACTTACTATGAAAATATTTTGTAATAAATCATTCTGAAATGAAGTGAACTAGATGATATGATTTTCATAGTTTATTCAATTAAATAACTAACTATTTACTATAGTTAAAAAGAACATAATGTGAAAGCTTATCAATAATATTTACAAATAAATCTATGGCCACACCACACTCTCTATCCAGGGGATTTAGTGGGACACTCTCGTGTAAACCCCAGGAAGGTTTCCAGCACACAGAGACCCGAAGGAAGTAATTCCAAACTGAATGTACATGCAATACACATCTGGATGGCTTACTTGCAACGGTCCTCCAGAGTCTCCCTGGAAAACAACATTGAATATAGAATTACTTTCAATGTAAAACAAGTCACACACTGGCAAGGGGCATATTATACAAAATTATGTGCTGGAGTAAAAATGAAGTCAACCTAATAGCAAACACTCAGACGATTTAAATGCTAAAAACGGATGCTACTCCTACCCCTCTAAGTCCACTAATGGTCAATTAGATAATTGGACAATCTTTGTTTATAGGAAACATTACATGATAATGTACGACAATGGTCAAACAAATGTTTCAGGCTACATATTGCACAAAGTTATCTATGCCTAAGAAATCATCTACATTGTAGATACAGATCTTTATCAAGATATGTTTAATGGTTTTCTTGTATAAATTTAGTTTTATATTTTGAATATTGTAAGGAAGGACATTGTAAAATGTCATTTCTTGATACTGGAAACTCATTTGAGTTAAATTAAATGTACACTTGCTATTAAGTAGCCTATGTTTGTTCCTAGTATCATGATTATGACCAGCAGTAAAATCAATAAACCAATCTCACCAGTTCACAATTTCACCAGTCATATCTTTAAGCCACATCTGGTTATCAACATCCAATTTTCTACAAACATTTAGCCCTAGGTCATCGGCAAATATAAAGCTACTGTCTCCATGACCATTAATATTTGCTGCTAAATCATTCACATAAAGTAAGAAAAGTGTTGGTCCCAAAATGGAGCCATCCGGTACACCCTGTGAGACAGATAGAGTTTCAGAAAAACAACCATTACAATCTACAGACTGATAACGGTCAGTAAGGTAGATTATAATAAATTTAAAACAGAGTCAAACATATAATAACTAAAATTTTAAACTAGAATGGCATGATCTACGGTGTCAAAGCTTTTCACAAATCAAAAGATCTAAAAATAAAACCATTTTTAGCTTCAATGTTACCCAAGCAGTTAATTTAAAAAAAAATCTTGAACAGCATCTATAGTACAATGATTTCTTTTCTAAAAACTATCCATCTGAAAATGCAATGTTTTGGTCTTAAAAAGCAATAATTTGTCTGTTATGCAAGCATTCAAAAACTAAACTTATTATAAGTATAAACTAGATAGGTATATATTTAGTATAGAGATTAATAGGTCCTTTCTTATGAGCAAAAACTACCTTGTTTATTTTCAATAAATTTGAAAAGTAACTATTAACTATGCAAAGGTTAAATAAATAGGTCAATACGACAACAATGTAGTTCGAGGCTAACTTGATCATATGAGCATTTAAACCTAAATATTAAGATGTTTACTGTTATTTAAACTAAGGATTACATTATACACATCAGCAACAGATAATGCCTTAAAACTAAAGACGTTTAACTAATGATTGTTGTGTTTTGACATATAAAAATTAACATTGTTGTTTCAGTTAGGAATATTAGAACACAATTCATTTATATGATTAATAAAATGCTCATTCTTAAAGTGTTAAGAATTTAAGTAATGACATTGATTGCTAAGTACAGGTTTACCACTAGGTTTCACAGTTTGATTTACTAGATTACAGGTAGACTTAATTTAAGTAATGACATTGATTGCTAAGTACAGGTTTACCACTAGGTTTCACAGTTTGATTTACTAGATTACAGGTAGACTTAATTTAAGTAATGACATTGATTGCTAAGTACAGGTTTACCACTAGGTTTCACAGTTTGATTTACTAGATTACAGGTAGACTTAATTTAAGTAATGACATTGATTGCTAAGTACAGGTTTACCGCTAGGTTTCACAGTTTGATTTACTAGATTACAGGTAGACTTAATTTAAGTAATGACATTGATTGCTAAGTACAGGTTTACCACTAGGTTTCACAGTTTGATTTACTAGATTACAGGTAGACTTAATTTAAGTAATGACATTGATTGCTAAGTACAGGTTTACCACTAGGTTTCACAGTTTGATTTACTAGATTACAGGTAGACTTAATTTAAGTAATGACATTGATTGCTAAGTACAGGTTTACCACTAGGTTTAACAGTTTGATTTACTAGATTACAGGTAGACTTAATTTAAGTAATGACATTGATTGCTAAGTACAGGTTTACCACTAGGTTTAACAGATTGATTTACTAGATTACAGGTAGACTTAATTTAAGTAATGACATTGATTGCTAAGTACAGGTTTACCACTAGGTTTAACAGTATGATTTACTAGATTACAGGTAGACTTAATTTAAGTAATGACATTGATTGCTAAGTACAGGTTTACCACTAGGTTTAACAGTTTGATTTACTAGATTACAGGTAGACTTAATTTAAGTAATGACATTGATTGCTAAGTACAGGTTTACCACTAGGTTTAACAGTTTGATTTACTAGATTACAGGTAGACTTAATTTAAGTAATGACATTGATTGCTAAGTACAAATTTACCACTAGGTTTCACAGTTTGATTTACTAGATTACAGGTAGACTTAATTTAAGTAATGACATTGATTGCTAAGTACAGGTTTACCACTAGGTTTAACAGTTTGATTTACTAGATTACAGGTAGACTTAATTTAAGTAATGACATTGATTGCTAAGTACAGGTTTACCACTAGGTTTCACAGTTTGATTTACTAGATTACAGGTAGACTTAATTTAAGTAATGACATTGATTGCTAAGTACAGGTTTACCACTAGGTTTCACAGTTTGATTTACTAGATTACAGGTAGACTTAATTTAAGTAATGACATTGATTGCTAAGTACAGGTTTACCACTAGGTTTCACAGTTTGATTTACTAGATTACAGGTAGACTTAATTTAAGTAATGACATTGATTGCTAAGTACAGGTTTACCACTAGGTTTCACAGTTTGATTTACTAGATTACAGGTAGACTTAATTTAAGTAATGACATTGATTGCTAAGTACAGGTTTACCACTAGGTTTAACAGTTTGATTTACTAGATTACAGGTAGACTTAATTTAAGTAATGACATTGATTGCTAAGTACAGGTTTACCACTAGGTTTCACAGTTTGATTTACTAGATTACAGGTAGACTTAATTTAAGTAATGACATTGATTGCTAAGTACAGGTTTACCACTAGGTTTCACAGTTTGATTTACTAGATTACAGGTAGACTTAATTTAAGTAATGACATTGATTGCTAAGTACAGGTTTACCACTAGGTTTAACAGTTTGATTTACTAGATTACAGGTAGACTTAATTTAAGTAATGACATTGATTGCTAAGTACAGGTTTACCACTAGGTTTAACAGTTTGATTTACTAGATTACAGGTAGACTTAATTTAAGTAATGACATTGATTGCTAAGTACAGGTTTACCACTAGGTTTAACAGTTTGATTTACTAGATTACAGGTAGACTTAATTTAAGTAATGACATTGATTGCTAAGTACAGGTTTACCACTAGGTTTAACAGTTTGATTTACTAGATTACAGGTAGACTTAATTTAAGTAATGACATTGATTGCTAAGTACAGGTTTACCACTAGGTTTAACAGTTTGATTTACTAGATTACAGGTAGACTTAATTTAAGTAATGACATTGATTGCTAAGTACAGGTTTACCACTAGGTTTAACAGTTTGATTTACTAGATTACAGGTAGACTTAATTTAAGTAATGACATTGATTGCTAAGTACAGGTTTACCACTAGGTTTCACAGTTTGATTTACTAGATTACAGGTAGACTTAATTTAAGTAATGACATTGATTGCTAAGTACAGGTTTACCACTAGGTTTCACAGTTTGATTTACTAGATTACAGGTAGACTTAATTTAAGTAATGACATTGATTGCTAAGTACAGGTTTACCACTAGGTTTCACAGTTTGATTTACTAGATTACAGGTAGACTTAATTTAAGTAATGACATTGATTGCTAAGTACAGGTTTACCACTAGGTTTCACAGTTTGATTTACTAGATTACAGGTAGACTTAATTTAAGTAATGACATTGATTGCTAAGTACAGGTTTACCACTAGGTTTAACAGTTTGATTTACTAGATTACAGGTAGACTTAATTTAAGTAATGACATTGATTGCTAAGTACAGGTTTACCACTAGGTTTAACAGTTTGATTTACTAGATTACAGGTAGACTTAATTTAAGTAATGACATTGATTGCTAAGTACAGGTTTACCACTAGGTTTAACAGTTTGATTTACTAGATTACAGGTAGACTTAATTTAAGTAATGACATTGATTGCTAAGTACAGGTTTACCACTAGGTTTCACAGTTTGATTTACTAGATTACAGGTAGACTTAATTTAAGTAATGACATTGATTGCTAAGTACAGGTTTACCACTAGGTTTCACAGTTTGATTTACTAGATTACAGGTAGACTTAATTTAAGTAATGACATTGATTGCTAAGTACAGGTTTACCACTAGGTTTCACAGTTTGATTTACTAGATTACAGGTAGACTTAATTTTGTTAGAGCACTTATTGATAGCATAATAGTAACTTTTCTTGGGTCGGTCATTTATATAGCAAGAATATGTTTATTCAATATTTATGACAGTTCTTCCATGACTTTCTTAATATAATTAAACAACAGTTTATGAAAACAAAACTAAGACTGTTAATTTTTTGAAAAAGTGTGCTTTTTAAGTATACAAACTAACCAGGCAAGTGTCGATGCCTTTGGCGACATCTCCGGCACAAATCATAATTCTGTCATCGATTCCATCTTTGAGAGCTTTTATTGAAGAGTTATAAGCTATTTTACAATCACTGCTTGAACTTAACAAAAGCTTCATTTTTTGTAGAATTTCACTTTGTTTTCCACCTGAAAATTTAATATTTAACTTTTAAAATATCAATAATCAATTCAAAATATGGTTTCATTATAATTATTGGAAATATTATATGTAACTAAATATTATATAAACTTATACTACTACTGAAAAACAACTGGAAATTTTTTCGAAGCCTGCCAAAGTAGTTGTAATATGATTGTTATTAAGTTTCATTAGTAGGCTGAGTTGTCCAACCAAGATCATCTGATAAGGGCTGGTTTGCACACCCCCTTCCCTATTGTATTATTAGAGTCGAGGTCAGAATAAAACAGGATTTAGTAGCAGCAACATGTCGCCTTATTCAAGACCCATCATATTACATGGCGCAGTCTACCGATGGGATTATGTATGTATTTTAAGTGCCAGTGCTAGTATTTTTATTTTGTGCGTGATTGTGAGTATAGTAAAAAAATGAATAATGAAGAAGAAAACAAAAATAAATCGGGAAAATCTACAGGAACGACTTTGCAATCAAGCATGTCAGCGTCAGCCATTGTGGTTCAAAATGCCGTCTCGTCAATCAAAATACCATCTGAACTTAATTGGGCAGGTAACATGGCCGAAAATTGGTCATTTTTTAAGCAAAAATTTGAAATCTATATGATCGCCAGCAAGAGTAACACAGAAACAAGTGAGTACCAAATAGCACTTTTATTATCAGTTATTGGAGATCGTGCTCTGAATATTTATAATAATTTTACTTATTTTGAGAATGAAGATAAAAATAATATTGAAACTCTAATTTCGAAATTTGGTAGCTATTTTATTCCTAATAAAAATGTGACATATGAACGGCATATTTTCTTTTTGCGTGAGCAAAAAATGGATGAAAGCATAGATAGTTATGTAACTGACTTGAGAGACTTAAGTCATTCATGTGAATTTGGTAATTTAGCTGATAGCTTGATTAAAGACAGGCTCATATTAGGAATCAAGGACAGGATTTTAAAGGATCGTTTATTACGTAGGCCTACTAAAGATTTAACTTTAAATCAAGCCTTAGAATTTTGTAGAGCAGCAGAGGCCACTAACAAGCAATTACAGGATATTTGTTCAACAAGTACCAATGGTGAAATCCACCAAATTAACAAATCCAATAAACAGGAAAAAATAGGTTCTTTCATGTCTCATTCAAATACAAACAGTCAGCGCAGGCGTGGTTGTAGCAGCAGTAGCTCATTCCAGGCAGCTGATCGGGGACCATCAAACTCAATGCCATCAAGCAACAACAGGCAACTAAATCAACGTGGTCGTGCTGGTGCTGGTATATAACCTCCACAAGTGTTGTGTCTGGGAAGGTTATGTTCAGTGATAATGTGAAGTGTCGCAAATGTGGCTACAGTCATTATGTAAATAAAAAATGTCCTGCTGTGGGCAAAAGATGTAGTAAATGTGGGTTATTCAATCATTTTGCGAATCAGTGCAAGTCCAGAATTGTAAATAGTATTGATCAAAAAGATGATGATTTATTCATAGGTTCTATTAATGTAAATAATTGTATTTCAACCAAAAATCGGAAGCAATGGAATTCAACATTGTTAGTTAATGATGTGCCTGTAGTCTTCAAAATAGACACTGGTGCTGAGATAAATGTTTTGAATAAGAAGGTATTTGATTCTTTGTATTTGGTTGATGGAAATCTTGAAAAGGCAAATGTTAAACTAACCTCATACACTGGCCAGGGGCTAAAATGTGATAGGTAAATGTAGTTTAAGTGTAGTTTATAAGAATCTTACTCATTGTTTAGAATTTTTTGTGGTAAATGCTAAGGCACTATGTATTTTAGGCCTAGCTGATTCAATTAAGCTGAATTTGATTAAAAGAGTTGATTCTTTAAAAAGAAGTTGGTTAGGTAAGAAGTCAGAATATGATGAAAATAGTTCTAACTGTGTTAGGCAAAATGATGACTCATCTGTTGTCAAATCTGATAGTAATGATTGTAAAATTTTACAGGAATACCCTGATTTAATGTCTGGGATAGGTTGTATTCAAGGTTATAATGAAATAATTTTGAAAAATGATGAAAAACCTGTAGTTCATGCTGCTAGAAAAGTACCTATTGCAATTAGACCTAAACTTAAAGTTAAACTAGAGTCGTTAGAAAGGCTTAAAATAATTGAATGGGTTCAAAAGCCTACAGAATGGGTACAGTCATTAGTTATTGTGTATAAACAGAATGGTGATTTACGTTTATGTCTTGATCCAAGGGAATTAAATGCTGCGATAATGCGACCTTTTGAGGAAATAGCAAGTAAAATGACAGGTGCAAAATATTTTAGCACTTTAGATAGCAAAAATGGGTCTTGGCATATTAAGTTAGATAGTAAGTCTTCAGATCTTACAAAATTTAACACACCCTTTGGTAGATATAAATTTCTAAGATTACCGTATGGGTTATGTTCCGCATCAGAAGTGTTTCAACAGAGAATGAAACAAATATTTGATGGTTTTGAGGGAGTAGAAATTTACATTGACGATTTAATTGTATGGGGGCGTGACAAAGCTGAACATGACATGCGTTTGAGACATGTTCTTGATAAAATGAGAGTAGAGAAAATTAAGCTCAACAAAGAAAAATGTAAAATAGGTATCAAAGAGTTATCTTACCCTTAAATTCACAGAGAATGGGATTGATTTAGATGACAGTAAAGTGCGGGCCATAATCTCTATGGAACCTCCTAGTGATAGGAAATCACTTCAAAGATTTTTAGGTTTAGTAACCTATGTTTAGACATCTGCCTAATGTCTCTGAACACACAGCTCCACTTAGAGCAATTTTGAAAAAAGACTCGTTGTTTTTATGGCAACATGAACAAGAATTGGCGTTTAAAAAATTAAAAGACATGCTTACCAACAGACCAATTTTACAGTATTTTGATGTTAAAAAACCAATTATATTGACTGTTGATAGTTCACAGAGTGGTTTAGGTGCAGCGCTACTACAGGATTGCCTTCCAGTAGCGTACGCTAGTAAAGCGTTGAGTGAAGTTCAGAGACGTTATGCGCAGATAGAGCGTGAACTTTTAGCAATTGTTTTTGCATGTGAACGCTACCATCAATACATTTTTGGCAGCCCCTCTATAACAGTTGAGACTGACCATAAACCTCTTTTAGGTATTTTTCAGAAAAATTTAGAGCCACTTTCACCTCGATTACAGAGGATGAGAATAAAGTTACAACAGTATAACCTGAATTTGGTGTATAAAAAAGGAACAGATCTTTTTATTGCGGACACATTGTCTCGTGCTTATGATGTCAATGATAAATCAGATTTAGGATTAGAGCATGAGCAAATTGAAGCGCATGTAAATTTAATTCAACAAAATCTCAATATTAGTCCTATCAATGTATGTAAATTGAAAGATCTTGTAAATACTGATGATGAAATGAAATCAATTATAAAGTTTATTGTAGGTAACGATTGGCCTAAGGACAAAAAAGGTTTACCTTTAAATATTAGGCAATATTGGCATATAAAAGATGAATTGTCATATTGTAATGGTTTGACTTTCAAGGGTTCTGCAATTGTCATAACCAGTAGTGTACGAGGGGAAATGTTGAGGCGTTTACACTATTCTCATTTAGGTATCACTAAAACCCAGCTTAGAGCAAGAAATGTTCTGTATTGGCCCAACATGAACTCTCAAATTGAAGATGTAGTAAGTATGTGTGGAATATGCACTGTTAATGCTAAAAATAATTTTAAGGAGCCGATGTTGCCACATCCTATTACAAACCTTCCATGGCAAAAGGTAGGCCTAGATATATTTTTTCATGACAATAAACAATACCTGTTATTAGTTGATTATTTCTCAAAATATGTTGAGATGGTAACTTTACATAATTTGTCAAGTACTCATGTTGTTAGTAAAGTGAAATCAATTTTTAGTAGACATGGAATACCAAAAGATGTTGTTACTGCTCATGATATATGTTTTACTGGTTTAGCTTTTAAGGCATTTAGTAACCAATGGGATTTTAATCATATAATGACTAGTCCTCACTATTCCCAATCTAACGGGATGGTAGAACGAGCAATACAAAGTGTTAAGAATATTGTTAAAAAATCTATTATGGATAAAGCTGATATATACCTTGCATTATTAGAGTACAGGAATACTCCAACTAGCAATACGATTCCATCTCCTGCGGAGATTATTTTCAGCAGAAAAATTAATGGTATTGTTCCATGCCACGTTAAGTTACTTAGGCCTAAGTTGTACTATAAAAATGTTAGACAAAACTTAGTTATTAGACAAAATAATCAGAAAGCTTACTATGATAGAAAATCAAAGCCGCTAAGACCATTGAGAGAAAATGAAAGTATTGTGTTTAGACATTATAATAAATGGGTTCCTGGTAAGGTTATTGAAAAACGAAATGAGCCTAGATCTTATGTAGTTAAAAAAATCTATCAAGAAGATCATATGTAAGGAGTAGGTACCATATCCATCCTTTCCATTCTTCAAATAATTCTTATGAACCTTATCTTACTAACAATGACCTCGAAGAAGCCTGTAACTCATCACCTGTACAAATTTATAACTCTCCTATTCAAAACCAAATACGCTCTCCGCGTCCTCCAACCAAGTTGTCCATTATCCAAACAACTCTGACCATGTTCCTTATGTAAAATCTCCTAATCAGAATGATGAACATAACATGACTCTACAATATAGAACTAGGAGTGGTAGGCTAGTTAAACCTCCACTAAGAATTGATTTGTAAATAAGTATCTCAGGCCTATTGATCTTTTTATGAAAAGGTTCTGTTTCATTTAGGTTATTATAGGAAGATTAATTTATTTCAGATTAAATGCTTATTTCAGTTTATTGTTAATTTAGTTGATATTAATTTCTCTTAACAAGAAATATAACTTATTGTTTTGATTTATTGTTGTTATTATGATTAAGTAATTTGATTTTGGTGTTAGGCCATATTTAAAAATAGGTGTGGGCCACCTTAAATTTGATAATTAAATTGTTTACCATTTTTATAAATATTTTATAGCTGCTCTTTTCACATAGTATTATTATATGTTAAGTTTAAATTGATTCAAAATTGTCATGTGATAAGAAGAATATGATTTCTATCAAATTTGAGTTTCTCATAATTGTTTTGTTTTGTTAGTGTCATAAGTTGTATTTCTGTTTGATTCCATTTTGAATTTTTATATATAAAGAAGGAGATGTAATATGATTGTTATTAAGTTTCATTAGTAGGCTGAGTTGTCCAACCAAGATCATCTGATAAGGGCTGGTTTGCACACCCCCTTCCCTACTGAATTATTAGAGTCGAGGTCAGAATAAAACAGGATTTAGTAGCAGCAACATGTCGCCTTATTCAAGACCCATCATATTACAGTAGTATACTAAATTTAAGTGTGTTTTTACATATACAGTTTCCTAATATAAATAATTCAGGAAAACTATTACAATAGAACATGTTAATGGCTGGAGCAAATATCATTATGAGTTGAAAGGTACATTTAAAGAGGGTAAATATGAAGAAAGTAGAGATATGAAACGATTATAAATGGAGCCACAGACTTTAAATGTTGGGTGGCCATTCCAATGTTTTTCCTTGTAGTTACACTTTTGATACAATTTCTAAAAATAAAACACCATCAATGATAATTAACTTAATTATCATTATAGCTCCAATTCCCTGATAACTTACAGATCTTCTAAATACTTCTAGCAAAATAGGGTGGATGACAATGGGAGAGAAATTCCTAAATGGGAGTTGTCTAAAACGTATTGTGTTACTTGCGGACAGGGTGTTGCTAGCTCACAGCTTGGTCTGGAGGTTGTTAGAAGCACACTCCATAGTCCACCTGGCCTCCTCCTGGCCATTAATCGTTTATTGAAGGATAAGTGCACACACTAGTTCAAAATTTAAATTCAATTCAATTGTTTTAAATAATATCAGCTCTACCCCTGAAGACCACCAACATCTGTTATGGTACGAGCGGAACTAGGATCATTACTAATGGTTAATGCCAGTAGTTATAAGCTGTAACTACCTATTTCGAGAAGCAATACCTACCTAGATATAGTACCCCTCCCCTCTTAGAACTGCTACTCACGCCATTTCGTAATACCCCAGCCAGTAGCTAGGTACTTGCCCTCTGGGATATCATAATCAGTATGAAGACACAAGGGTCTAATATACTCGTCGAAAACAACATTTGTGTTCAGCTTGTACAGCACAATATCGTTGTAAAGACGGGACGAGTCATAGCTTGGATGGTTCACTATTTCCACAATTTCATAGTCTACTGGTTTTGACCATCCTTTTTCTTCATCGTCTTTGGATCGAAAGTTGTACTCTCCAAGTCTCACCCATCTTGCACTACCTCTGCAATCAATATAAATAATATGGATGTATACAATGAAAAGTAGCTTCAGTGCGGAGTAGTATAATTCATAACACATTATATTAGAACAAAATCAATCTAACTCTAATGTGGCTGATTTCTTGAAAAAGTCCAGAGAGTATGAATTTTGTAAATAAAAAATTTGAAAATTTAAATGA
>JAQJVL010004794.1:0-41181 GCA_035578905.1 Stictocephala bisonia
TAAAGTTTTTACATAATTGGTATATTTTTCCTTTTGTTTTCTGACATTTTATTGTAGATTATTGTATCTAGAAACACATAACCAATCAACTTTAGATACTTTGATATTTAACACATTATATGCTAAAAGACTACATAATTACACACCCCAATGGCTAACCACAAAACACTATCACTTAATACAGCCACACTCCAACAAAAATGACGAGAAAGGAAAAAGAACTTCTCTCATATGAACTCAAAAACTGGCACAATCAAGCGGGAAGTTATACAACATTCCCTGGTAATAGCAAAACTCATGCTAAAACAATGCATTTGAAGCAGGAGCGCTATGTGATTCAACGTAGGCCCCCATGCGTGCCATTGCCATGCTACGTTAATTAACGTAGGCAGCATTCAATGTGTAAAGAAAATTTATAAAAACCTTAATTGACTTCCACTACAGAATATAATTACCTATTTTCCAGTATGTGAAACCATGATTATTCTTTTTCATTTCAGTTATTAACCCTTAACCACTCGCGTGCCCTAATAAAACACCTGTGCTCGCACGGGGTTTCCTAAGACCCATGGCTAATATTTTATTTCTGACGTGAACTATTTTTTCAAATTTATTACAACTATATATAATGTTTACCTTGTTATTTAGGAGTATAAATGGCAAAGTTTTGTTGTCCAAAAACAAATTATGTTTTTTTGTTTTGTTAACTAACTAAGTAACTAAGTAAGAGAAGGATAAATTTTGTCAAGAAAACAGCATTTTAATATTTTATAAAAAATATCAAGCTTGGGGTTTAATTTACTTACTTTAAAACATTGCAGTGTAAATTTAATAATTTCAAGATTTTTTTACACTGCAATTAATTTTTTTCAGTGGTTCAGGATCCGGGGAAACCTGGACCTGGAACACTGGCAGATCCTCCAGGTAAGAGGAAAAGGCCCAGTGGGGCAGAGAAAAGGAGAAGGAGGAAGGCGAAAGCCGGGGATCTGGTGCCAGAGGCTTCGGGGAACCAGACGGGTGTCTGGGGGCAACCTACAGGGCACGTCATGGAACCCAGCTGAGGCCCAAAAAACCGGCACTAAGCGTGGTAGGGGACGATTCGTGGACCAACCAGATTTAAAAGCCTCCCCGACTGGAGAAGGGACCCAGGGTCAACCTAGGAAAAAGCCTGGGCCCCAGGGAACCACTCCAAAAACAGAAAAAGAAGAGAGGCACCCAAAGGCTTCCTATGCCAGAGTGGCAGAGGTTGGTCTGAAAGTGGCCATTGTCAGTGAGGGCTTCCCTCTAACAAAAATCGTTTTATAAGGCACAGCTCCAGGACATACGGGTTGTCGTGGGCTCGGAGGTGAACAGGGCTCTTGGTGGGGACTGGCTGCCGAGACATGTACATGCCGAAGGGCGCTGTCGTGGGGGTCTGTGAAGACCAGTCGTCTGTGGACTGGGTGAAGACCACCACTCAAGAAATCAAGTCATGCGAGGGATCCGTACTGAGGGTAGTAGGTATGGATGCACTTCCTAGCTTTAAAAAGATATTTCTCTGGCGGGTCTCACGGCGAACACAGAGACTTATCTTAAAAGACTCTCCCATCTGAACCCAGGCCTCCAGACTGAATTGTAGAGGACACTGGGCCGCAAGGAGACACCTACGGGTGTTAAGACTTGTGGTCACAGGGGACTCTGCCTCACTGATGGTCATAGGAATCCAGCAGAGGAAGCTATACTGCGGAGTCTGAATGATTACAGTCAAGCTGCCCACAGGAAACTCCTCTTAATAAGATGATAAGAACTCAGATAGATGTAGGTTAAGGGCTGGACTTTTTAGACACTAACTCTCTCTGTTTGAGTTTCAGGAAAGCTACCGTCTCAATGATAGAGGCAAGAAGAGGCTTGGACTACCCAGTGGAAGAGGGGAACTGAGGATAGAAGTGCTGGACTGGAGGATATGGTGAGTTTTTTTACAAGACAACCTCAATCAGAGTATTGAGGCCTCTATTACACTAGCTTAGAACCCATAAGAGAAATAGGGTTAATGTTGCTCTGATTCAGGAACCCTGGATTCTGGATAACTGTATTAAGGGTCTTAACATTCCTACATATAAAACCTCTGTGGGGGATCGGTGAACTTAAACCACGAGCGGCCATTTGGTTGCAGGCATAGATAGTTGACTCAAACAGGAATTCTGTGGAGGAGATGTGGTTGCAGTGGTAATTAAACTGCAGGAGGGTTAATGGCGTGGGGAGGAAACTAGTGGTCCCATCGGTATACCCTCCCATACGATAGGACGATCCTCGTTGGTTGACTACTGCCGGAACGGGAACCTTGAGCTAGTGGTCGACTGTGACTCCAACTCTCAAGAGGTTTGGGGAAGTAGTGACACGAACGAGAGGGGCCTTGCTCTTGCAGAATATCTGGGAGGGGCCGACCTTTTGGTACTCAACAAGGGTAATCTTCTAACCTTTTCGAATATTACTAGGAGGGAGGTTATAAACATAACTATGGCCTCAGTCTCAATGTTTCATGACATGTAGGGACTGGGAAGTTTCGTAGGAACCCTCGTTGTTGGACCACAGACACATCTGTTTTGTGGATTATAGGCCAGACAACACAAAGGTTGTACAGGAATCCCAGACTGGGCCTCATACTCGGAGGAACTGTCTGACAGACTGGTTCTAATTCATAAAGGCCAGATTCGATCTGTGATTGGATATTGAGGAGAGAGTGGCATTCCTTACGAGGCCGTAATCATCTCTTATGAGAACAACTGCCCTTTGATGGATATTAGGAGAGTGGCATTCCTTACGAGGCCGTAATCTTCTCTTATGAGAACAACTGCCCTTTGATGGCACAAAGGGTGATGCTCGACACCGAGATGGTCTCACGAATTGAGGACCATCGAAGGAGGACCAGAAGGCTCCTTGGAAAGGCCAATAGATCCAGCAGAGACGCTGACTGGTTGGCCTACCGGGAGTCCGCAAAGGAATGAGAGGTTCGTAGATTCTCCAGGAAATCCTGGAGACTTCTGTACCTCTATAGAGACGACCTCAGTGATGTCTAGGCTTCACAAAGTGTTGGCTAAGGACCCTGGGGGAAGACTGGGACCCCTCATTAAAAGATGATGGAGAGTGGACCAGATCTGAAGAAGAGACTTTGGCAACTCTATTTTGCAGCTCACTTTCCAGGATCCGTTGAGGAAACGATGGCGAGTACCCTCATTTCGGTGAGGCGGGCTTGCACTGGGGCCTCCGCGTGTGGACTGGAATGAGGCAAAGAAGGTTGTCACAGAACAAAAGATCAAGTGGCAGTTGAGTGCTTCGCCCCCTTCAAGAGTGCGGGGCCGGATGGCATCCTACCTAAGCTCTTGCAGAGGGGTCTGGAGTCGCTCCTACCCCACCTGCCCTTAATATGTAAGGCTTCCCTGGCCTTGGGTTTCATTCCAAGGCTGTGGAGGACCGCAAAAGTGGTCTATATCCCCAAACCTGGAAGGGGTACACATTCCAGACCTAAAGATTTCAGACCGATCAGCCTCATGTCTTTTCTACAAAGACACTGGAGAGTTGGTCGATAGGCATATGAGGGACGGGGTAATGAGAGATAACCCGCTCCATACAAATCAACACGCATACATGGTTGGGAGTTTCTTCTGAGTCGGCTCCTCCATCAACTCGTCACGAAAGTCGAGGAGACGATTCGGCAGAAGGAGCTAGCCATGGGTGTCTTCACAGACATAGTCAACAATGTCTTCCTGCAGTCTAATGATCGCTACTGTCGCTAGGACGGGCGCTAGTGGCACCATTACCAGATGGATCGAGGCCTACCTACTCAGCAGAATGGTTAAGGCAATACTGAACGACGCGACGGTTCAGATTGTTGTCAGAAGTGGTTGTCCCAAGGGTTGTTGTCCTTTCCCCTCTCCTGTGATCCCTAGTGGATGATCAACTTCTAAGGGTGGTTAACGAGATGGGGGTATATGCTCGGAGCATACGCGGTTAATGTGTGCATACACATTGCTGTTGCTGTTGGTAAGTTTGCCAGCACAGTGTCAGATATCGTCCAGTTTGCCTTGAGATTCTTAGAAAGGTAGTGCAGAGACAAGGGGCTCTCTGTTAATCCTAACAAGACAGAACTTGTACTCTTCACTAGGAGAAAGAGGCTGGATGGCAGTATACATGCCCACTATGGGAAATATGGCGCTAAGAGCTACAGTGTCGATTAAGTATCTGGGGGTTACCCTGGACGCTAAACTGAACTGGCTCAAGCACCTACAGGAAAAAGCCAGGAAGTTCAGAATGGTCTTTTTGGGGTCAGAGGGCCATTGGGAAAACGTGTGGCCTTAAACCTAAGATAGTTTATTGGTTATACTCGAGTGTACTTCGGCCTTCTTTATGTTATGCTGCAGTTGTCTGGTGGATGGCCATGGCAAAAAACAGTGCGAGGCTAACACTAGATAGATGCCAGAGAACGGCGTGCCTGGGAATTACAGGCGCAATTAGAACAACCCCATTGACGGCGACAGAGGTCCTCACTGGGCTCCGCCCTATGGACCTGTTTGTAAAGGGGGAGGCTTGTAAAGCGGCGTTTAGAATAAGGACGACTGGTGGCTGGCTGCCTGGCCAACCAGGATTCCATGGCGAAATAGTATCTAGGGGCATTGGTCTGTACCCATTGCTTGCGATGGGAACACTCAATGCCACCTAGGTACAGATTTGACAGGCAGGTCAGGGCTTTCCTTCCATGCAGAGAAAAGTGGATGGGGAGTACCGAGCCTGCACAAGTTAAAGGAAGCGCCTAGTTTAAAGACGGCTCACTTATAGAAGGAGGTGCGGGTGCTGGGGTGTACGCAAAGTTCTGTAAGTACCTCTCTGAGCCCATGATACCGTCTTCCAAGTGGAGGTGCTGGCAATCATGACAGCCGCACAGGAAGAAATGCGTCAAGGTGGCTTTGGAGGAGTTGTTTCCATCTGTTCAGACAGTCAGGCGGCGATAAAGGCGCCACGTTCCAGCTCTAAGTTGGTATGGGAGTGCCAGGGGATCCTAGAGACCCTTTGTCAGCGTAAACAAGTGAGACTCATATGGGTCCCTGAGCATGCTGGTATTGATGGAAATGAGAGGGCTGATGCACTGGCTAGGAGAGGGGCAAAGTGCCCTCTTCTGGGAGGACCGGAGCCGGCTCTTGGCATTCCTTTCCAAAAGGTTAAGAGAAGAGTTGATTGGTGGACCTCTGAGGAACATGCTGGTAGATGGAGGACCGAGTCCGGGCTCAGGCAGTCTCGTGCACTTATCCAAGGACCGGATCGCAGTTACAGCCGAGCTTTGATCGGGCCAAGGTTAGGGCTGTTACAGGATTGCTGACCGGACATAATCTTCTTCATAGACATATGAAGATCATGGGCCTAACAGAGGACTCCACATGTAGGCTCTGTGAGGAGGATGAGG
This sequence comes from Stictocephala bisonia, assembly GCA_035578905.1. Classification (NCBI taxonomy): domain Eukaryota; kingdom Metazoa; phylum Arthropoda; class Insecta; order Hemiptera; family Membracidae; genus Stictocephala; species Stictocephala bisonia. The sequence continues at coordinate 5,435 of JAQJVL010004794.1, forward strand.
AGAGCTCCATACACATCTTGTGTCATTGTGGAGCTCTCTCGTCTCTTGGGTACAGGACTCTGGGTGCCGCTTTTCTGGAACCAGAGGACATCAGACGGGCTACACTCGGGGAGACCCTGGCCTTCATAAGGGGAACTGGTCTCTTGTGACACTGTCACCAGGCTCGGGGCGCAAAGGGCCATTGAGTCTAGGCGACAGGATCACAACCCGGTGTATCTAACTAACTAACTATTCCCGTTCAACTGTGAATGACGAAATCTGATCTATGTGGTAGCTGACAAGGTCATAAAAAAGTACTGAATGCATCACCAGTTTCGGCAACTTATTCTTTCAGATAAAACAAAAAGTAATACCACATTTTATTCACCCCGCGCGACCAATTAAGGGTTAAAACTAAAGAAATGTAATTTCAAGAGGATTATGTAAAAAGAGACAAGTATAATTACGACACGTTCATTTAATACATTAAAAAAATAACTGTAATACACTTTCAATGTTTTGAAGGCACCACATAATTTAATATCACGGTAATAAAAATATACTGAAGGTAAACAGTAAATTAATTAATGGTTAGACCTACAAAATAATTTAGATCTGCTTTTAATACATGTTTTGAATATATTGATAAAAAACAAGTTTTGTAATATCTGGTACACAATATAAAATACTACACGATCAGAAAAAAGAGAGTAATTTGTTCAACAATTAATTTTCATGAGTTTGTTTTATATACATATATATTCACACTAAAAATATTTAATATCTGTAGCTTACAAATAATAGTCAATGAAAATAAATCTTTATTTGGCAGAGAATAATTATCGCTAATTTTGATTACTAAACTAAGCTCTTAAATCCTATAAAAATATAATTCCTGTAAAAGAACAAACAAAAAAGAAAAAAAAAAAAAATAAGGCAGCACACCTTGGAAGGAAGGTATTACATTCAATTTATTAACGTTCTCTAATACAGGGTCTACATAAAGACCCGCACTGGCTTAATATTTTCTTAACGATTACAGATAAAGCATTAACACTTCGTAAATCATTACTAAACCTACTTTTTGAAGTAACTTAAGTTTTCTGCCATATCAGGGGGAGGCTGGCAAGGAGTTAGAATTATAACTTAAATGAGAGTACAGATTGTCCTGCAGCAAATTAAAGGTCTATGAATCAGGAACACGTTGCCACAATTCCGACCTCACAATGTCCACCCTTTCAAAAATGGCACTGTTTTAAAAAGTACAATGTAGGTCCTGTTACAGACAGCTATATATTCTTTTCTTGGCTCAGGTTGAGAGAGATGAACTTTGTAAACGCATATTGGACCTAAGAAATAATTTGAGAGTAACTTTCACAGTAAAATAAACTTAAGAAATAATAAAAGAGTAACATTTTAAAACTGTAAAACAAAAAAATACTTTAACGGGTAGACCTTTTGATGTCAAATTTGTGGCACTGTGTCCTCCTAATATAGACCTTTAGTTTGATGTACTACTCGACCTATGCTCATTTAACAATTTCTTCTGACTCCTTCCCCTCCTGATATGGCAGAAAACTGATAGTTACTCTTAGATGTAATAATGATGTACCAAATGTTATGGCTTTTATTGCTCAGAAAATATTAAGACAGTGTGGGACTTTTTAAATATTTGCCTATTGTAGCATTACCACATCCCATTTTTATAGCTGTCAAATTCAACTATCTATGCAACATTTTAATATTTTTAACAGATATGCCTGGAACAGACATTTTAAAAATATTGAATTTTATAAAGGCGTAAAATAAAAAAGAAAATGCTCGAAGAAAACAACTTGTATATGGCACAAACCTAATTTTTTTTGTTTTTACATAATTAGGAATACATCACTTAATACATAATTAGGTGATGGTACCTAAAAAAAAATCATTGGTTAAAAAATGGCATATACAAAAAACAACTAGTTGAGAACCAAGAATCTTGCAGGACTATGTGTTAACAAAGAATTTGGCAATCCACCATAAGATGCAAGTTTCTCCTAGCTTTGGAAACAACAATAATCATATGTTGCAAGAAAATCAACTTGGAGTCCATCAGAAACCATATCTCTACACTGAATTTTGGGGCCAACAATGTTATCTGGGAAGTTGACAAAATTGTTTTCCTCATAAACCCACTGTCTTTCCAGGTTCATGGGTACACAATTAGTGGCAGCCCATTTGAAAGCAGAATCAACATCTGACTGCAAGATTTAAGTAATGTTCGGTTTCTGATATGGTATCTACCTGACGTTGATGTTCTACTGCTGGACCAGCCATAAAATTGTGTTGGTGAAGAAAGATATTAGATCCTTTTAAACAAGTGGTTGCAGTAAACTTTCAAAAATATTTTAGGAATAACAGCAATAAACAAGATTGCTATGAATTTCAAAAGAATATGACGCTACAATATTGACACTATGACATATCCAATCTTGAATTTAGAATCATTGAAGAAAACAAAAAACAAAGAAGCAATAAAGCCATTTAAAAAATGTTTTTATAAAGATTTTTGTAGACATGAAAAAGTTGCGAAGAAATATATTTTTGTTACATGAATTGTTTTTATAGATGCATAGGTTAAGCTGTGGTAGCAGCAAAAGTAATTTTGTTGTTAAAATTGATGCGTCACAATTATTCAGTATGTAAATTAAATACTTTTATATATTTATGTAACATGGGATGAAAAATATACTTCATATACATAATTAACATCATTAGTTATATAATCGCAGATGGCTTAATTAAGACTGAGGTTGGCCACCTGGGGCCAACCACTGCATGCCCTTGTCCCCCTCCCTGGCTGTTATCAGCCTGCAGCTTTTTTTGACTATAAGGCACCACCTTCCCTGATGAAAAAACTCTCCTCAATTGGAATTAATTTATCCAACTTATTTATCGAAATTCAAAAATAGGAACAGCTGAAGATTATTGAAAAGAGGACAAATGTCGGTTGGATGTCTTCATTAATGCAATCATAAGTGATGCCTGAGAAATGATACTTCTTCTTGTGGAATATACTTAAAACGCAAGAGAATTTATTCCGTAAAAAATGTTTTACAATTACATTTATTTTCAAGTTCTTTGTAAATATAAGTGATAGGCAATACATATTCTAGATATGACTGGATTTATAATACCACCTATAGTACATTTAATGAATCTTCTGGCTTGACTTCAGAGCGCTCTTACAACAAGTGCTGGAACTAGGAGGAAGATGGGAATGCTAAGACCAATTGCATGACGATATTAGCCGGCCGTGACTATGACTTGGCGCCTTGCATGATTGTCATGTTTCAATTCTTTATCTACACCCATCTAATAACCGTATAAGGGCCGGCCGTAGATAAGGGGCTAAGGCGCTGGCTTGCCACGCCGCCGGTCCGGGTTCGATTCCCGATATGACCAGTAGTAGATTTTGCCCTGCCGCTCCCGTGTTTCGGAAGTCACGTAAAGCCGTTTGTCCCCAGGTTAAGTGTTAGAGAGGGCTCCTTAGCCCTAACTTCGCCTGGTAAAATAAGACAAACTTTAACTTTTTTTAACTTTTAATAACCTGCTTGTTTGAATATATGATTTTTTGTGCGAGTGAACATTTTATGACCTTAATTCTTTTTATTGTTTACGATTCCTTATACATTTTTGTTTTGTTTATATATTGTTACAAATGGACAGATGCTACATCAGAAATAAAACTATCTATTAAAGAAATTGTCTCATGAATTAAATTAATTCTAAATGTTTTTAAGGTCTATGACTGTAAATCAGACATGTTCCTTGGTTGTGTTTTGTACATTAAATTCATGTTAATACTTGCAAAATCATGTACATGGCTTGAACTGGCAGAACTAGGGGTTTTACAAAATCTATTAATTGGTTATAAATGAATTAGTTCTGAGTAATTGTAAGTGTAAATTGTGTGTTTCCAAAAATAAGATTAAAAATGGTACCAGGAGTGTTAAGAAGATGGTTTTCTATTACTAACATACTATTCCAAATATGTTAATTTTGCTCTAGGCAATATAAAAACATTTGTAAATATTTACTTAAAAATGACTAATATCTCATATGCGCTACAAACTAACTATACAGGGTACTTAACATTTAAAAATTTGATAAAAGCTAACAAATGTTCACTCAGGAATTCCTCTAATATAGACATAAAATAAAATAGGGGTTGTGAAATTAAAAATAACAGGTTCGTGCATTTTAAACTATAAATAAAATATGTACAATATGTTATAACAACTAATTTTAAAATAAATTAAATTGTCTATTGAGTACAAAGTCTTTCATCACTACAGTCATTATTTAGGGAAACTATTGAGTAATTTTCAATAAATTTAAACAGAAATAATACACATTTAAAATACAAATAACACGACCATGCACTTTACAACTGATAAATTATATACAACTTGACCTAAGCAAATTATTTATTTTTGAATTTTACTAGATTTAATTATAGATTTATTTTGTACAAATAAAATTATATTAGGATTTTATGGTGCTTCATCATAGATCATTAAAACTTACTGTTCTAAGAAAAGGTTGCTGAATGTATTTACCATTCAGTTAACAATGTAAATTAAGCATGTCAACAGCTGTTTGAAACAAATAATTTAACAAATTACTGCAACATGTTAAAACAAATAATTTAATGAATAAATAGAATTATAATATGTAAGAAGTTACAGTGTGAGCACGTAACTTAAAATATAGAATGAGTTTGAAAACACTAATAATGGAAAGTCCAACAATCTACTGAATAAAATAAATAAAGTTATATTTATATGACACCTTGTCTTCCATAACATAAGTAAAAAAAGCATAAAGATATATACTGAGTATATAGAACTGTTGTTCTAGAGGACTCATCTGATCATAAAACAACTCATAATGATGTAGCAATTTTTTGGAAATACGTAGTTAACAAAAAAAAAAAAAAAGAATTTGTCTATCTATGTACGCTTAGCCTTTTCTACCTATGGTCGAAACATAGGAGAGACTAAACACTTTTTGCAGCATTTCAACTTCACCATTTAGCAATCACTAAATGGATGTCAAAATTCCACGTGAATTTTTAAATTTTATTCCAATGCCTGATTTACAAGAATTTTAGTACTAATGTAATTCAGAAATGTTTATAGTAAAATAAAGTTACTATCTGTAATATTAAAGGTATTTTAAGCAGAGTAGTCCATACGATACATTTAGTACAGCATGGTGTGTAGTTTTCAGAACGTAGACGTTTTGTTAACAAATCAATTTTCCCTTACATCAGTAGGAGCCCGTAATTAGTTTGGATTTTGGTGTCTCCATAAAAAAACATGTATTTGAGGTACAGAAAAAATTTAGTGAAGTTTCTTATTGAACAATTAAACATTTATACAGAAAATAACAACTAACACTTACACTTATCATGTAAATAAAATATTTTAAAACTCAAGTAAGCCTAGATATATATATATATACAGCGAGTAAAATGTAAAGAAAGAAAAAGGAGTTTTTTCTATGTATATTAGGCAGAAATAATAAGTAACTCTTTGAACATAATTTGATAATCTGTTGAAAGACTTGTCATCATCTAAAATGTGAACATAGGAAAATCAAATAGCTTTACAAAAGCTGCCCTTTGTTTCCATTGTAACAAACATCTGTTAGTAACATAAAACAGTGTCAGCTTCAATTATTGTCATTTTTAATTAGTTTTAAGCTATTTGCTTTGAAAAAGCCATTCATTTAATATCATCATTTATAGAAATGCATTTTCTATAAGATCATCTTTTCTATATATTTTACTATATATCTTTTGTACTATATTTTATTTATTGTACGACTGTTGTTTTTTTTATCAAATCTAATAGTTTAAAAAAAATTGTTGACTTATGTCGTGTGAATCATGTTGTATTCAGCTACTTCCTTGTTTTTAAGCTATATCACTGTGACTATGCCTATTTCATTTAATGATCAATGGCAATAAAGATTTTGATTTTCCTATATATACATTTTAGATGATGAAAAATCTTTCAACAGATTATCAAATTATTTTCAAAGAGTTACTATTTCTGCCTAATATACGTCAAAAACTCCTTTTTCTTTTACATTTTACTGCTGTATATTGTGTGTGTATATATATATATATATATATATATATATATATATATATATATATATATTTATTTATTTATTTATATATATATAATATACAGAAATATATATATTTCTAGACTTTCCTAAGTTTTAAAATATTTTACTTACATTATAAGTGTAAGTGTTAATTGTTATTTTATGTATGAATGTTAATTGTTCAGGTATAATTTAAGAAACTTCATAAATGTTTTCTGTACCTAATTCTTGTTATTAATTCATGTTCTTTTTTTATGGAGACACCAAAATCCAAACTAATTACGGGCTCCTACTGATGTAAGGGGAAATTGATTTTTTTAACAAAACGTCTACGTTCTGAAAACTACACACCATGCTGCACTAAATGTATTGTATGGACTACTCTGCTTAAAATACCTTTAATATTACAGATAGTAACTTTATTTTATTAACGTTTCTGAATTACATTAGTACTAAATTTCTTGTAAATAAGGCATTGGAATAAAATTTAAAAATTCACGTAGAATTTTGAAATCCATTTACTGATTGCTAAATGGTGAAGTTGAAATGCTGCAAAAAGTGTTTAGTCACTCCTATGTTTTGACTATAGGTAGAAAAGGCTTAGCGTACATAGATAAATTCTTTTTTTGTTGTTAATTACGTATTTCCAAAAAAATTGCTACATCATTATGAGTTGTTTTATGATCAGATGAGTCCTCTAGAATAACAGTTCTATATACTCAGTATATATCTTTATGCTTTTTTTACTTATGTTATGGAAGACAAGGTGTCATATAAATATAACTTTATTTTAACATGTTGTAGTAATTTGTTAAATTATTTGTTTCAAACAGCTGTTGACATGCTTAATTTACATTGTTAACTGAATGGTAAATACATTCAGCAACCTTTTCTTAGAACAGTAAGTTTTAATGATCTTTTATCAAGCACCATAAAATCCTAATGTAATTTTATTTGTACAAAATAGATCTATAATTAAATCTAGTAAAATTCAAAAATAATTAGCTTAGGTCAAGTTGTATATAATTTATCAGTTGTAAAGTGCATGGTCGTGTTATTTGTATTTGTATTTTAAATGTGTATTATTGCTGTTATTGAAAATTACTCAATAGTTTTCCTAAATAATGACTGTAGTGATGAAAGACTTAGAACTCAATTTAATTTTTAAATAAGACAATTTAATTTATTTTTAAATTAATTGTTATAACATATTGTACAAATTTTGTAGTGTATTTTCTGAAGATAACAGTTTTATACTTGAGATAGTATAATATATTTAAGGATAGAAATTAAATTTAAAATGCTTATAACATGAAACAACTAACAAATGAACATTTTTATTTTAATGTTATAATTAATGAAAACGATGATTGTGAGATGGAGATTGTAACTTTTGTACAATAATTTACATTATTTTTCAGTTTATAATGAATCTTACTGAAAAAATGCATTATTTTTATTCTTCAGGCACAAAATTAATGGTTAATGCCTGCAGTTTTATTCGAAATATAATTAGTAATAGAATACAATTTCTTAACACTACTGGTACCTTAAAAGTACAAATGATATATAGAAAAGATGTATATTAAAATATATAGAAAAGATGATCTAATAGAAAATGCATTTCTAACGATGATATTAAATGAATGGATTTTTCAAAGCAAATAACTTAATCCTTTGTACATGGCCAACGAATATATAGCCCGCATCTACTTTGTATCAAACGTGGTTATCGATTATATCCGTTGTTGAATATTTCTGTCGATAGCTTATAGGATAGTTCCAAGTACCTCCGCTAGAGTGCAGCATCTACTTATACACATCTTTAGCCATCTCCTCAGCCTATCAAAAACGTAATTTGTCTAAGAACGAGAAGGGGCGGAGCTTCTAATCAGAGCGTGCATTGGCGGAGCACTATCACCCGCCACTGGACACATGTAAAACGGAAATATACTCAGTCTGTCACTCCACCCAAGCACGTTGTTTTTCATCGTGTATAGTCCTTTGTTTTGTAATGTTTATAGTTAGTTAGTTTTAGGGTATATAGCAGTTTTTTTTTTTTTGTTTTTTTTTGTATATATAATATAGGTTTACTTTATTTTGTTGTGTATATAGACTGTGTTTTAGTATCGTATATAGACCGTGTTACTAGATTAGACCTACTTGTAGTGAACAATGAAATATCCAGACCGTTCAGATTTTGGTGATTTTGTAATTGGTGCGTTAGATGCGTCATTTTCAAGTACATTCCACAATGACGAAATGCATAGAGAGAATGAAGATGTGATTTTACACAATTTTTTGAATGACAGTGAGGATGAAAGTGATGTAGATGTTTCGAACACTGCCACACCTCTGTTATGCCTACCAACATCAGGTCATTCTGGAACAGTTTCTAGGACATTAGGTCTGCCAGATAACATCCAATAAAACACACACAGCACCTGCTAAGCGTAAGTGGACTGATGTCACAGACAATGACCTTGGCTATAATCATACTATTCCAATTTATGACATACTTATAGGCCCAACACTTCCTTAGTCTTTTGATGTTGGTACTGAGCCAATATAGTATTTTTACTTATTTTATTATGATGACATTTTGGCACATATTTGTAGTGAACAAATATGTATGCACACAAACGTCAATCAGCAAACCTGTCACCAAAGTCACGTTATATAACATTGAAGGACATTACTAATCTCGACCTGAAAGCGTTCTTTGGAGTTGTGATAAATATGGGACTTACATTCTTCGGAATCTTATTTTATGACATTATGGGATGGCCGCATACCATTTTTTGGTAATGTATTTAATAAAGACGAATTTTTAAACATATTTTTGGAATCTCCATTTTCATCATAAAGACAATGAGAATGAATCAACCCCAAAAGGATTTCTTATATCCCCTATTTTGAATGAAATGAAAATGTGTAGATTATTTTACACATAAAAAATAATCTACACATGAAAAAAATGTGTAGATTATTTTACACACCAAGTGCATGTGTCTCAGTCGACAGGAGCACCATTGCTTTTAGGGGCAAAGTAAGCTTTAGATGTATTATCTGACACAAGAAATGGTTATTTATATGATTTTAATCCCTTCTAAGGTAGTGGAAATTTTATTCCAAACAGTGACTTGCTAGACCACAAAAATTGTTAAGGCTGCAATTACAAAAAAAATGAAGGCAATCCAGCAACTGACCCTCACTTGCATTATGCGTAGATAGATATTACACTAGTCTGCAATTGGGTGAAGAGCTGCTGAAAATAGGTTGCTATCTTACCGGGACGGTAATGACAAATCGTGTTGGAATGCCTCCTGATTTGAAAAGGTATGGTAAGAAAATGGAAAGGAGCAATCTTAAGGCCCAGAGAACGGGATCTACTTTGGTGTTGACTTGGAAAGGACAAAGCGCCCTGTACATATTTTGACAACTAACGGAAAGGGCAGCAAAAACCTAATGAAGAGACATTCCAAGTAAATGGCCCAACAAACCACCTACCCCTACTTTACTTGTCCTAGATTATATAAAAAAGCATGGGAGGGAGTTGATAGGAGCGATCATTTTATATCGTCCTATGAATTCATGCGGCGTACAAAAAAACAGGTACTGAAAAGTATTCTTCTGGCTGTTTGATGTAGACATTATAAATGCATATTTACTGTACAAACATGTTCAGGAAACCAACTCAAGAAAACCACTAACACATAGACAGTTTAGAAGAAGTCTTGTGAAGGAACTAGTAGTAGGATACAATGCAAACATGCCAAGGAGGACGAAAATGCGGACATCCAGCACAAGGGACACCCAGAAGAAAGGCTTGACAAAGAACAACACTTTATGTCAAGAAAAGTGAAATGTACAAACAAATGCGTTGTTTGCAAAAAGAATGTACTGCACAGGGAAATTATTCACTTTTGCAAGTCATGTACAGACCAGCCGCCACTACAACCTGACGACTGCTTTGAGACGAATCACACGCAGCAAAACTTCTGACTAATACCACAGTAAGGGATTCCCGGTATGGGCAATTGACTATCTATATATACTTTATATACTATATATATATATATATATATATATATATATAATATATTTTGTCTTTTCAGATTAATAATATTTTATTATAAACAATTACATGTACTGATTATTGGTTCTAACAATAAAGCTAAAATGTTTTTGTAATTATTGTACATGGTAATTGTGCATTCATAGTTATTGTACATTAAGACTAAAAGTGGGTTAAAAGTTGTAATTTTAAATATAAATCTTTTTAGTTTTATATGTTCCTTTATGATACTAGAACTTAAAAAAATTAACTTTACATTTCAAGAAAGTTATTTTTTTTACATAATTATCATTCCATTAATATACAGTAAATTCATTTCTGTGTGCGAAGAGTTAAAACTAATTAAAAATTACAATAATTGAAACTTACACTAAATTTTATGCTACTTAATAGATGTTTGTTACAATGGCACAATGGACCAGCTTTTATAAAGCGAGCATTTTGGAAGATATGTGGTTTTGTATGCTTTATCACAGTTCAAGCAGCTGCCTAGCGTGGTATTTACAATTTACAGCTGTGGGGGTGTGCAGTCTAACTGTGGGGTACATAATTAGAGTGACCCAGTCGACAGTACTGTGGCAGGGACTCACTTCTCCCCCGCCATCACGTAGCCCTTTACCAGGTGCCGGTGACGTTTCTTTGAAGGGTGGACGAGGTATAGAGGCTGATGGTGGCAGAGATACATAGCCTGTAGTGGTTGGGACGGGTCTCCAGGCCCCAGTGCTTCCTAGCAGTGAATAGCCTCCTTCCACCTGGACAGTACAAACTCATGTAGCACACCCCAAACCTTCTGTCTATACATATTGGTTCCATGATAGACCACAAACATTGTATTACTCATGTTTAGTATTTTGTTATTTCTTAGTTATATTATTATCCATTTGCCTAAATTAATCAATATGCAATAAACTTAATGTCCTTATTCCCATTTTATAATTGATAGAAGCAGAGCGAGTTGCCAATTTTTATTTGTCATCACCCTATACATCAGGCGATATGACCTAGTGATCATTCATTGGTTTAGAAATGTCATAGGACTCTCACCCGGGACACGCACCCCTCCTTAACCCTTTCTACTCGTATAGTCGGACGCTGTCTGACATCGTAATTTAGCTGTTCCACTCGTATGTCAGACGGCGTCCAACACGGTTATGACGCAAGTTTCATTTAGTTGTTTGGTTATCGATGTTCCCAATTCGTTCTGCTATCATGCGGAAACTATATTAACTACAATTGGTCGTCATGGGAACTGAAATGTCACGTGATGTTATTCTTTCTTGTTTATTCTAACCTTCAGTTCGATGTTTTGTTAGTTAACACTTGACAGTAGTGTAAAAATGTCTGCTCATAGTAGTCCAAATCTTTATGGATATATGACAATTACAACGTGATTTATCAGATGGTGAATCAAGTGAAGATAAAGGTGTTAGTAATGATGAAATAACTCTTTTAACATTAGAAAATATCTAAGAAAGTGGGCAGTTTTTGTACAAACAGGCCAAACTGTACATAGTGGTGAAGGTAATATATAATATTTGAACGATATCATACCATGTCACAAAAAAAAACTGTTTAGTTAACTTTTGTTTTCTTTCCATTCTATCACATAAAATAAACATTTAAGTGTTTAAATTAATTTTATAACATTTTAATCATTGCATAAACCTAACAAATACTGAACCGCTTCTTACTATCAAAAATACGTCATAATATTAATATCTGAGGGGCAAACAGGTAAAAAAGTAATAGAGTGGAAAGAGTTAATGTATCTTTACCTGGAAAGATACATTAGCTACACAGAAACATAAATCATACAAGATTATACAAACTTTTAACCTAGGGATAGAAATAGATCCTGAGAAGAGTGCAACACAGTCCAATTGAAATACCTTATTCTAAGAAAGTTTCATTAAGGTATGGAATAAACGTTTCTCTGTTATTGGGATTGACAGGTCAAACGATTGTGATAATGATGGCCTAGTTTAATTCTTTTGAATTGAGAGTTACAGCACAGGATATAATATTTTAACAGGGTTTTGGGCTTTCAAATTTTTAATTACTGCTGATCAAATCAGCACATCCTTCTACTGCCATCTCTCATGGGAAAATGAAAAAAAAAGCTTTCCTTCAAAAGGGATACAAGTGGCTTCACTTATTTAACGATTTAATTATATGATCTGCGGACCGATTCTTCCAAATTGTTTAACAATGTTTATGTCTTAGAACTTGCCCTTTGTAGTTCAAAGCCTTAGGCTGGAGACACACACAGCATTTTTTTTCCTCAGATCGGATTATTTAATGACGTCAAGCATGGAAGAATAGTGGTTTGCACACAAAGCATTAAATTCCGATGCCAACACAGTGACACAACTGTATCTCTCTGTCTCTGTAATGCTCAAACAAAACTGCCTCTTAAATACCTAATTACACATGTTCAAATTGTATACCATATACTGTGATAAAACAACAAGTACAAACAAAATCTCAACTATACTAATTAGCATCTTAACAACACTGCAAATGATTCTATCATTAACCTCGCTAACCTTGAAATAGAACCAATTTAAACATTCTTTTTAAAAGGATAGACTACCCATCTATACCAATAAAAACTAAAATGGAGTAGAAATAAGTCAAAGTCTAAATATTGCCAGTAATCTTATGTTATCATATTTTGCTTGTTTAGCTTCTTCATTTATTGTTTCCAGCTCATTTTTTAATTTGGCATTAGTTGTGGTGAGTTTGAAATTTTCACTTTTTAGCAGTTCGTTGTCATTTGATTTAAGTCTTAAGTTAGCTTCAGTTTTTTCAATTTTGTCTCTAAGTTGAGAGTTAAATTGTATGAAATTGTTTAGTTGATCTATAAGGTTTGTTTTCTCGTCTTCAGCTTGTTGAATGAATTCATTTCTCATTTTTTTCTCGTTTTCAAGCTTTTCAGACAGAACTGTTATTTCACGTTTTAGGTCGTTCTTTTTCTTCAAGCTGGTCTTTGATAATGCTTTTTGTGTTCTTGAGTGTATCTTCTAATTCTAGCTCATTAGTGATCTTTCTGATTGTATTTCATGGATTTTTGTTTAAGGGTGTTGTTTTCTGATAGAAGAGCAGTTCCAATTTCAGCAGCTAATGTTAGCGATGTTTCATGGTCTAGGTTTTCCTCTACAGACAAATTGTGTATTTTTGTTTGAATTTTCTTTTATGTTTAAAGAAGTATCATTTAGTTTACAGTTAATTACATTTCCAGGCTTTAATTTGTTCTTGTGTCAACTTTTAAAATATCTGTCAGTCCAATTTAGGCATTTTGAGTGGTACCAATCTTTGCATTCTCCAGTACAAGAGGATTCCTTTATACTTTACTCCACTAGATGTCTTACCACAGGGGTATTTGGACATGGTTATTTATATTTGGTAACAAGGAGGTGGTCTGATTGTTAAAAGTGGGCAGTTTTCTATTAGAACCAAGTAATTAATGAGCTGTCAAGTTTTAAGATTATATGGGTATATATTAATAATACGGTAAGGTTACAAACTCTGTTTTTTTTGTAACTGGGCTTGCCTGGCCCCCAGTGGTCAAAGAAGGTGTGTTTGTAAAATTATGTTAAAACTCTGATAAGGTTCAGCTTTTTGTAACTGGGCTTGTCTGGCCCCAGTGTTCAAAGATGGTGTTGTTAAAAATTATGTTAAAACTGTGATAAGGTTCAGCTTTTTGTAACTGGGCTTGTCTGGCCCCAGTGGTCAAAGATGGTGTGTCAAAATTATGTTAAAACTGTGATAAAGTTCAGCTTTTTGTAACTGGGCTTTGTCTGGCCCCCAGTGGTCAAAGACGGTGTATTGTCAAAATTATTTTAAAAATTCTGATAAGGTTAAGTTTTTTTGTAACTGGGCTTGTCTGACCCCCCAGTGGTCGAAAATGGTGTCAAAAGTTGGTGTTGTAGTTAATTCATTAAAACTGCTAGTGTTAGTTTGTAAAATAGAATAATTGTGTTTGATTGAGTGGTGAATTAAATGCCTTTTCAAATGTATTAGCAGTACAAGAATGTTGTACTGCTGTAAGATGAAGGCTTGGTGACTGGATCTAGAAATTATTTTTTTACATAGGTGATGACCAGAAACAATATGAATATTGATTAGAGTGTAAACACATAGTAGTTCTGTTACACAGTGTGGTATGTGCTGAGGCAGTATTGCTGAACACTACCATCTACGTCAGCGGCCTGGCTCACAGGTGGTCTGACAGCTGCTACTTCATAGCTTGATGTTGTACTTATTATCTTGCAGCTGTGAAGTCTTAAACAGTTACTGTGACGTAATTTATTATGAGGTGTCAAGGAGACTAATATTATTTAGACTTGTAAAATTGAGTAATAGAGAGATTTTGCTGACATTCAAAGTCTGAAAAGTCTTGCTCTTTCCTCCCAATCAATATACAAGTTATGCTCATTAGTTATTGTAACATTCTCGTCAATGACATGGCGATTAAGCTATCAGACAAATTGCAATGTGCTCTGAACTATTGTGTCTATTTTAATTTCAACTGAGATCATGTTACACCCAATTTTTCAGTCTTTAAATTAAATCAACTTTTATGAGTTGAAACGAAGAAATATATTGCTACAAACAGTTAAAGTTTTTAGCGTCGTGAGTCAGAATCGTCACAATCATAACTTGAGCATAATCCTAATGGCTCTCTTTTTGCTGTTGTAGTCCGATATAAACACTCTAATGAACCGCAGATATTGAGTATAATGCAGGGTTGTCACGTCTCCTCGCGTCCTTGGCCCAACGACTCGTGGAGAATATTAAGACAGAATAGTAGCGTGTGTATAAATTACGTGCTGTACATTTAATAACTTTATTGTACTGTACTATAGTTTAAATATGAATAAATTTTAATGTGAAACTATACTGTGTCTTATTCTTCAAATTACAACACTGAATATCTATGATTTTGATTGGGAAAGAAAGGGAGTGTAAACAAATGCTGTTAGATGCTAAAATAATGGGTTTATGGTGGAAATACAATAATAAATAAGGCTCCTTGCTCTAGGCAAATACAGTTTGCACCGTACAATATTTTTTTGTGGAAAGGAAGAGTAGTTGGCTTCCTGATCTAACGATACATAATTTATTCTGTCAAACACAATGTAACAATGTATAATAATTTGTTTGGGAAAGAAATAGCGCGTTCCCTGCTTTGGCATACGTAATACCAGAGATATGTTGCGTTAGTTGCATTGCAAAATAGGAAATTAAACTTATTGTACTGTTACAAACCTCATTCAGGTTAGGTGTAGACTTGACAAGACAGGATGTACTGCCACCCATCATAACGTAGGGCTCTCCCCTTTCCAGCGATTGCTGCTATCACTGCCTGAACAACCAGCTTTGTTACGCAGCCTAAGGGAACTGCCCGCTTCTGTGAATACTCCGTCAAGTGAACTCGTCCTCTGTAACATAAACAACATAAGGCAATACAGTGATGGGTCACTTTAACTTTTTTTCAGCTCGGTTTCAATTGGTTCTTTACTGAAATCGGTTCCCTTTCTGAATGCATTTTGAGTACGTCTCAGAAAACTGTCTATAACACCACTGAATCAACAAGTTATGTGAATTTATCAGAATAAACAGTGCTTAGTATTTTGGGGATTCCCTTGTATGAGCATACATCCTAAAAATATATAAAATGATATTTCCAGAAACTAGAGAATTGGTAACCGTTTATTCTCAGATATGATTCTCTTCTTTTTTTTCACAAAGAAAACATTATTTAAAATTTGACTGCTGTAAAAAGTTTAGTTGATTATTCAAATAAAAAATTAATAGAATTATGCTAAATGGAATGTAATGAACAAATTAGTATACAGCACTAAACAAATTTAATGACGACACTATAAGCCAGCCGAAACACCACTATTGTATTACTCTTAGAACAACCAATCATGTAAAAATTCTTTTACTGATACAAAAAAACCTTACTTTTTTATTTTATAAGACCTTAGAAAATTGCCTAAAATATACCTATCAGAATATGAGCACAACCAGATCTGGATTTTAGTATGATAAAAAGTGTGCAAACAGATCTACTGGATCAGTAGGCCCGTCAATAATTTCACTACATGAGAGGACCGTCAAGAATAACAAAAAGTATTGAAATCTGAAAGCTTGAGTGTTAACATACACACAACAAACTTATGGATGCACCTATTCTCCTGAATATGCTGCTAATAATTTTTAAGAACCACTCACCATATCCCTCTTTTCATCTGAATTTATGGACTTTTAGAAATAGAAATTGATTATCTATTGAAAATTATAATTTTGTTATACTGAGTACGATTAGAAAGAACTGTTTTATCACACTGGTATCGTATGTTAAAAGAATTTGATGTTACTATTGACTAGCATATATACAATGACAAAAAATCGATTTAGGTGGTTGTGGCGTCACGTTATTAGACAGATTCATCAGTCAGCTGCTCTTGCTCACAACCTCGTCCTTTTTACTATATCCAGTTATGTCTTGTTTATTTACTAAGTGTTTTATTGTTCATTTCAATAAAAAATTAAGCATACACATTCACCATTGAGCGAAAACACCATTAGAATAGTTGTGCAAGAAAAAGAGTAACTCTTATTACAAGCATAAAAAAAGATAATTTCATTTCAATAAAAAATTAAGCATACACATTCACCATTGAGCGAAAACACAATTAGAATAGTTGTGCAAGAAAAAGAGTAACTCTTATTACAAGAATAAAAAAAAGATAATTTCAATTCTCATTATTTTTTATGATCAATCAATGACTCATTATTTTAAAGTTAAACATATAATGGTGATCTAAAAAAATATTAAATTGTGTATGTTCCTATTTAACGATTTTTTAAAAACTAGTCATTCAATAATATTTAGTTTTGTCCTTTCTATAAATAAGTCGGTTCAATTTGTAAATTGTTGTTAACTTACACTTTATTCACCAAGTGAATCTTTAACTGTCAACTCAATTGGGATTCGAGACGACGGCGCGCGTTGACACACGCACACGCACGCACGCGAATTTTTTAATAATTCTCAAAAGTATCTCTATTTCACAAAAAAAGTTATAAAAAATAAAAAAAACACATGTACAATAATACAACAATAACCGATAATCTAATAATTAACCAATTAAATTGCCTATGTTATATAAACTAAAATAATTTTTGTGAAAAAAAGTTATGCCCCCCGAAAGAAAAACCTGTGTTTGGAAGTTACCTGCATTGATAAAAAATACAAATTAATTTGCTCTGAAAAGAGAGAATATGTGCCAGCCAACGAAATGAAAGCTTTCTTACAACAATATTAATAATTTAACAAAATGATCAAATTAATAATATACTTGTGTTATTACAGCATGAACAATGTTACTTACTATTATTGACAGACAGGCTAACAATTACATCAATATTTACAACATATGTTTCCAAGTACGCATTTGCACACACCACGTTTTAACAGTTTCAAAGATAGCTAAGTGGTAATTCTTAAAACTCCACACAATACTGTACAGTAAACAAATATTGTTTCCATGTTTTACAAAATTGATTTAAGTTGTTAAAAGCACTTAACTGTACAGAAATTACATTATAAATTCTAGGAGCATTCCACGTAAATGAATGCTGACATACAGTAACCCAAAATTTTGGGTATTTTAAAAATAGAAAAATTTCAGAATAAAACATTTTTTTATATTAAAAAATTATTTGGGAGGCTTGAATAATAAAAAATTTTTAAAAAACTTTGTAAATGTAAAAGATTTCGAACGGGAAGAATTTTCAACGGTAGAAATAGGGGGGCCGGGAAGGATTTAAAATCTATGGGTTTTTGGTAATAAATACGATATGAAGCGGGTTTGGGGATAGTGAGGGGAAAAAAGGGAAAAAAGGCATAAAGTACCCACCCCCCAAAAACATGCAAGGCCTTTACATAAATAAGTCTGGAACTTACTAGAGCTTTGACAATACAATACACAAAACAAAAACTTTACTTTTACAAACATCTTTCAAAAAAATAAAAAAACTCTCAACGCTTTTTAAACCCTTTTCTTTTTTAATTTTAAATTTAAAATGACCTCTCCATAAACAAATTTGAATCAAATTACAAGTCCCCAAGTATTTTTAAATTTCTTTTCGGGGGGCAATTCTAAGGCAAAAAACAATTTGAATAAACTTCTGCGACAAAAATTTAATGATTTAACCCAAAATTAATTTTTAACACAAACTGTCTATTTACTTTAGGTTAAAAATCATATATTTAGTTTTTCTAAAACTGAAACCCATAAAAATTGTTATCAAACCAGAATCTCAGGGCCCTTTAAAATTTTTCCCTGTATTTTGCCCAAAAATTTGGGTATCAAAGGGCTGTCATACAGCAATTTAGGACAAATGTCTCTAAAAAAGGGCTTTATATTTCCATTTTGTTTTCAATTACAGAGATCTTTAACCCATATATTAAAAAATAAAATTTGGGGGCCGGGGACTAAAACCCTGTGGACACCATAATTTAATTGTAACATAATTGGCTTTTATAAATTCCCCAACAAACACATTTTTTCTCGGGCCATTTTGGGTAGCCTCTACAAACCCCAATTATGAGCTACTCCTCCTTTAACCCTTTGCTTTCCATATTTTGTTTAAAAGTATAGGGGGACCCCTACATTGTTTGAAAAGCTTTTTTTAAGCCCAATTTAATTAAGGCTGTACAATGCTTACTTTTATTTAATCCCATATATATTGTTAAAAAAACTAAGAAAAGGCATTTTCCCCCGTACTTCATTTTTTCCCTCCAAATCCAAAGGTTTTATCACCCCAAAAACAAAAAGGTTTTTCTAAATAAAATCATCAACCCTCTTTTTGACTAATTTTTCTAAAACATTTTAAACAAACTTGACAATAGTAAAAGGCCCTGTAACAAACAAAAATTTTTTCCTATACCCCTTTAAAAGGGGGATCATAGAAAAAATTAAATATACATTTTTTATTTGAAACACTACAAATTTTTTAAATTTTGGGCAATGGGATCGCTGGGAATACTGGCCAGGTTTTTCAAGATTTATCTGTAAAATATTTTTTGGGAGTGAAAGGTTTAAAATAGCCAGTTTTCCCCCTACCTGTTTGGGGAAAAACGGTCGGGGCCCTTTCAGTTCCCAAATTCAGAGGAGATGTAGTGCCAGGGGGTAAGGGAAGCCCACCACACCCCTCATGGCCAAAAAACTACACCCCCCGGTTTGTCCCCCTCCCCCCAAACCCGGGCTGCTTAGTCCCCTCCTTCCATTTTCTGTCCCCATGCCATCTTTTTTCTGCAGCAAAACTGGGGAAACCCTAATTTGGTTATTTGAGCATAAATTTAAATTAATTCTTACGTGTAGCAATCAGTCAATCTCTCCAAGAAATTTTTAAATTTCACAATCCGGGGCTATGTCTGATTTTAAGCAAAAAATTTAAAAACAAAAATTTTTCAAAAGACTAAGATTGAGATTTAAGTCATTTTAATAGCATAACTGTCCCATAAAAATCAACGGGTTTTAATTATTTTAACTTAAATACCTAACACAAAAAAAATCAAAAACCCAAATTTTTTTAAACAAGATAAAGCCCAACCCATTTAGAACGAAACATTTTTTAAAATTTAATTTTAAAAAGAATTTAAAAAACAAATTTTCTTTTTCGAATGAATCCAATTTTATTACCCAGGAAACCCTTGCAGTCACGACTGGTCTTTCCAACGGGGTTTTCCCAAAAAAAAATGGCAGTCACTAAAAACTCTAACCAGATCTGGTACTCGGGCCATTATTTCACAAATACTGGGGGGTTTTGGCAAAATTTAATGAGGTCCCAAAAAAACAAAAACCCAAACTTTCCCAATTTCTCCCTTTGCGAAATGATCTTTTTTTTTGTTTTTTCTTTTATTACTTTTATTTCATTTTTTTCCCTACTCTTGTTCCTTAGTGAAGATAATAATAATAATAATAAACCCCTAAGACTAAACAGTCATTAGATAATGTTTTTTTTTGTTATTTTTTTGGGTTTTTTTTAAAAATATAAAACCTTACTGTTAATATTTTTTTAATAAACCTATAAAATGCCCACCATAATAACAAGGGAAAACCTTTTACTTATTTTATTTAAAAGTCTTTTTTTGTAGTATACCTATTCAATTTTTTGGGCATTGAATTTAAGTTAACCAGTCTAAAGATTCAAAATTTTTCAAGTTTTTAGTGTCTTGAGTTTTCTTTTTTAATATGCCTTTTAACCTTAAATGTATTTTTTTTTCCAACAAAGACAAAATTAACTATACCAATTACTGCCCTCTCATTTTTTTAACTTTTGCGGGCTTGTTGTTTATTTTTAAAAATTTATTTCGACTTTAAATTTTGATTGTTATCCTAAAATTTTTTGGGGCTATTTAAAAAAAAGGTTTTTTTATCGGGTTAAAAATGAAAAAAAACATTATTTTATTTTCTAAATTTTTTTTCCAAAATTACAAAAACTAACGCTTTTGACAAAATGTGTCCAAAAATTTGAAAAAAAAATAGTGCAAACAATTTTGGGAGATTTTAAAAAGGGAAAGCGGGGCTTAGCTTTTTCATAAGTTCATTTAAAAAAAATAAAAAACAAAAATTAGGACAAAAATTTTTAAGTGATTTCGTACCTAAAAAACAAGGTGCTCCCCTGCCACCCCCCAAAATAGCAAAAACACTCCACCCAAAAAAAATGCACCGAAGCCTTTTTTTGATTAGAACTTCTCACAAAATTTTTATTTAAAGTAAAAAAAAAAAAAAAAAAAAAAAAAAAAAATTTTGGGCCCATGAATTTTGGGTTTTGTTTGGGGCAAAATGGAAATAAAAATTTGTAAAGTAATTAAAGTGCCTCAAATAAAAACATTGTAGGGTTTTGTTGTCAGCAAAACCAAATTTTATTAATTAAAAAAAAAGGTGTGATAAATATTTAGATTAAGAACCAAAAGGAAATTTAATTAGTAAAAAAATTTTAATAAATTTATCTCCTGTCACACAGCAAAAGCCCCAAATTTCCCTCACCCTAATAAGCAAAATTCTGTACAAATGAAAATACTTTTGAACATTCCCCCTCATTTCCCTCACTGTAAAAAAGTTGGGCAATGATATTTAAAAAAATTTTCTGGGAAAATTTCCTTTGAAAATGTCAAGAAGGCCTGTTCATAAAAATTGGGCTCTAATCTTAGAATTTAAAGGCTTTTAAGCTGCCAGTGTCAAACTAGAACCCTAAAATTTTAAAGGTGACAACCGCATCAAAGTAATATCTACCACTGAGGTTTCCACATCACATTATGGGCAAAACATCTGTTTATCTTGTAAAAAATTTAGATAGTCACCTTGAAGCATTTTTCACCAGAAAATTTAAATATTGTAGATAGTACCTTTAAAGGGAAATTTGTCCCCAAAAAGAAAATGTAAAAAATTGTAGATAGTCCCCTTTGAAGAAAAAGTCACCAAGAAAATGTAAAAAAATTGTAATAGTACCTTAAAGGGAAAATTGTCACCAAAAAATGTAAATATTGTAGATATACCTTGAAGCAATTGTAAACCAGAAAATGTAAATATTGTAATATTCCCCTTGAACCAAAATTTGGGTCACCCCAAAAATGTAAATTTTGAAATAGTACCATTAAAGAAAATTGGGTCACCAAAAATGAAAAAATATTGAAAGGGGTATACCTTAAAGGGGCAATTGTAAACCCAAAAAAATTTTAAAAATTTTGGGTAGGTATACCTTGAAGAAATTTGCCCCAAAGAAAATGTAAATTTTTGTAGGAAATCCCTTTTAAACGATTTTTCCCAAAAAATGTAAATATTTTAATAAAAACCTTGAAGCAATTGTCCCCCAGAAAATGAAAATATTGGTAGATAGAACCTTGAACGATTTGTCCCCCAAGAAAATTAAAAATTTGTAATAGTACCTTGAAGCGATTGTCACCTGAAAATGTAAAAATTGTAGATAGTACCTTAAAGGCGTTTTGGCCACCAGACAAAATGTAAATATTGTAGATAGTACCTTGAAGCGATTGTCACCAGAAAATGTAAATATTGTAGATAGTACCATTGATTTTACTATATAAAGAGATACTCCATCCATATGGGAGAGTTGTGGCGAGGCCCCTAAACTGTTTTGAGGTCCCACGCTGCGCTGCGCATAGCCCTATTTCCTCTCTCTCTCGCACGCTCTCCGTCTCTGTCTCACTTCCCTCCTCTTATCCCACTCTCCCATCTCCAGACAGCCGCCCCGCCCTCTCCTTCCTCAGGTCACGCACACAAACAACGTCCTACTTAGATAATTGTTTACGTTATTCCATATGGCCAACGTTATCCGGGTTCTCTGTTTTTATATTTGCTTGCATCTCTTTTGAATAATAAAGAATACTGTGTTGATACTATTACAGTAAAACTCAGTGTGACATTCATATTTAATAAAGAAATATTTATAACTGAATAAATTAAAACACCATATTGATTTATATGATTAACACACCATGTATTTGTAAATAGACACACTTGAATAGAATAGACCGCTTACTTATCGGCAATGCTGGCGATAATTACTGCTGATTTAAGTAAACATTTTCATATTATATAGCCCATCTGAAAAATCTTTATTTATTGCAATTTTAACCATCGATTAGGTGATTAAATCGACTGTTGTACTCAATCATTAGTTTTTCATATGCGTTAATTGATTAAAAAATAAATTGTTTTCAAATCCAATCAATGACTCTCCTTTCAATTATGAAATTAATCTGCAAATATTCCAGGAATATATAATAGCCTATAGTGAAATATTAAAAAAAATGTGACATTATTATATTTCTTTGACAAATAAATATTGAAATAGGCCTATGATATTTGTATAGAATAATACTGGCAAAATATAAAACCCAAATGAGATTCAAATTGAATGATAGGGTTAGAACAAATCATAAAAAAACCACTAATTTACTTCTATACAAGATAAAAATAGCTTTCATCTTATGGCCTGATTCAGACAATCTGTGTATAGGCATTTAATTTTATTATATACATATGTTTTATTATTACTGACTGTAACATTAACATATTATTTGGTTCCAAGTAATTGCATGATTGTTTGTAAAATATTTCATTGTTTGGTGAATGGTCAGTTTTTATTTTTTTCGGAATCATGAAGAGTTGTGACTCTATTATTACTTCTTGAGAAAAACAATCTCGATGTCAATTGCAATTGGTTAGGAAATATTATTATACTAGACTACTGATTATTTAGATTCAATTTTCATTATTTTAATCAGGTTGTGAAATTATTGTAAATTTTGTTTATGTTCCCCCTTTAAAAAAATACCGATTTATAACATTGATTGAATCAGACCATTGTAAAACGTATGTTTAAAGCGGAATATAATTAAAGTTAACACATCTGTTTTTCATACTATTATTTTACTAGATGTGAAAAGTATGGATAAACTGCAATTTATTTATATTTTCAATTTCTCTGGAAAAGACACTCTGTAATTACACTGGTAACACTTCACAAGTAGCGTGACCAGCAATAACATAAGAAATAACTAATTTTAAGTAACCACAGTCTAAATAATAACAAAATTAACTATAACCGCACTCTGTGGTGTTTTTATTATATACAATTCGAATATGACTTATTTACACAACTGAGAATGAACAGAACAAACAATGCCAAGAACTAACAAAACTATATAAACAAATAATATTACAAATAAACAATAATATAGTTAAAAAATAATACGTAAATTTGGGTTTTGCGCATATTTTGAACTGTAATAGTATGGTTACAAATTGAAACAATTATTATAATACATCGTATTAATGATAAGCATACACTTTCAAACTAGATAAATTAATCCTAAGTAGAAGAACAGAAGAACAGGGACCTTTTTTTAATAACAAACACTTCAACTCTAGAACTGTGGGCCGTGGGGTAGTAATATAGGCTATACATGTTTAAAAATTATTGTTAATTTAATAGTATCATTTAAAACGAATGGCAAACATAATTATATTAAACATCTGCGGTTAAAAAGATGACTAAAAGTCAAACAACTTATATTATTTACACTTATTTAGCTAACACATTAGATTAATTAGGATATAGTATTACGGTGATCACTTAACTTTAAATCACTAATGAGAGTTAGGCGAGGGTCCAGTAACAAAACGTGCGAGCTGTACTTAAAACGTTACAGGAAAAACAAAGGATATTGCGATGATTGTTAGTCTAGTACCATGTACACCAAAATAATAAATATTAATAAAAATTTTTCCATTTTATTGTTTTTTTTTTTTTTTTTTATCCAACTCAAGGCCAATATCAATTCAGATATTGTCACACTTTTAGTTGTTATAGAAAAATGAAATCCTGGTTTTGTCATCTTGGAAACAAGTTCAGCTGATATAGATAATTATTATATTTTACCAATACCAAGAAAATATAAGCACAGAATATAAGCAGATATGTGCTTATTTTGTAGTATAAGTTTGGTGCTATCGGAATCAGAACCAGTGAAAATTCAAGTTATTTTTGGTGGATTGTGATATTTACCGAAATATTTCTATAGCACAGCTTGAGGTCTAAGTAGCTTTTTTGAGCGACCGAGACTGGACAGACTACCTGAGATCGGTATTGCCGCGCAACTCGAGTACCTGGTTTGGGCCTTCTTGGGACATCGCAATTAACGCAGCTAGGATTGCGCGCAACTCGTTAACGGCCAGAGAGTGAGGTAGGCCTATTACAACCGATTTTCGGCAACGCGACTGAAGAACCTGAATTGTGTGCAAGTATGTTTTTCTTTTTCATTTTATGACTCCGCCACTATTTATGAAATCATCAATACAGCAAATATTTTCTCTTTATCTCCATCTCTTTATATCAAATAAAAAGAAAAAATGCCAATCCTGGTATAGACTAAAATAGGTTTACTTTACCTTCCGTCAAACAGTTCACAGCGTGTGATGGTGATAACAACTACATGTTTCGCCGTGGAATACGGACGGCATCTTCAGGTTAAAGAAAACAAATAAGTCCAAGTGGGACGCGTCACAAATTAATTAAAAACTAACAAACACACTTCACACACGAGGAAAACAACGAATATTAAAACTTTCGGTAGGCCTACCACACACATTTTCCTGTCCACGGCGTGACCCGGAAGCAGATTTAAATATTGTGGTATTTATGACAAATAGTTCAATTTACTTTTAAACAAAAAAGGAATATTCATTTATAGTTAAAATACAACAATAATTATACAATGCAATATTGACAAGAAGCTTTAATTACTTGATAAAAATTAATAATGATTTCAATAATATAAAGGGTTAATTCTAGTATTAAATGTGAACTATATGACAGATGATAAGATAAGAATAATTAAATTGTTATAAATGATTTCTGATACTTTCTAATAACGCATCCTCAGATGACTTTCCTTTGATAAAGACCGAATTGACGTGGATTAAGAAATTTAATTTAGATAAATAACTATGGAGTCTTTTAATATTGTTTTTTTCAAACCCCTTAGAGATACAGATAACACGCTGATAGTTATATGTTATCTAGTTTATAGAGTTATTGTCTTCAAAATAGGTACCACTGAACTTAACTTCAGGCTCTCAGGAAAAATGCCTTGATAAAACTACTGTTTATTAAGTGAAACTAAAACTGGTGCAATCTCATGAATTATATTTTTCAGTAAAATGTACATTAATTTGGTCAGAGCCAGTTAATATTTTATTTTTAAAAGCTTAACATACTCTTAATTTCATAATAAGTTGATAAGGAGTTATAAGGAATGATATTGATAGTAGTACGTAAAGGTGGGAGGGTATTGGAATGTTACAACGTCTGGAAGGCTAGACTGGATTGTGATAAGGTGATTGTTTATCTTGTCAATGACGAATGCTCACGCATAACTTCGCCGTTTGGCAATTCAATTAGCTCAACTATTTTCTTTGAAAACCCCACTTGTCAAGGTTATTTATTACCTTCCACTGCTCAGATACATCACCTTTACAGTTTTCTAATAATGTCGAATAATAATTGTTTTTTTTGTAAATTGATCACATTATTTAATTCATTAGTACATTTTGCAAAATAATTTGAAAAACTGTCATATGGTCTTTTCGTAGAAAATGTTATATAATTTTTTACGTCTCTCAAATTTATATAAAATGTTTGGTATGTGCTTATATAAAATGTTGGTGTTATTCAGGACTTAACAACTTAGCCTTAACAATTTAGAACTACCACCATTTTTCATGCTACTTCTAAATATACAATTACTTAAAATATCAATAAATTTACAATACGTAGTATTTTATATCATTTTAGATAATGCATAATGTTTTAAAACTAAACATCTGTAAAACACTGTTATTTACATTGATAAAATAACAAAAAAAAATGTCCCCTAACATTTTTCATATTCACAAACCCTTAAGGCCTAAATAAAAGATCGCGATTTCTTTCCGTGCAAGACATAGCACAGCAAGGAATAATATCCCACCTTTGACCCACTATCAAGGCACAATCGGCGACAGTACAGGTGGAGTGGACGACAGTCCCGACGAGCGTCTTAAAAAGAAACAAGAGAGAATGGGAGGGAGTGATTAGTTCCTTTACTGCTCCCAGGTTGTGCAACCGAACAGTCGAAACTGGAGGCAATTCGACCTCTTTAACTTGATTGACGACAGGTTGCAGCACGGTTGCTCCCATATTCCGTGCCTCAAAATTTAACATTGGATGGAACTATCTTCTATGTATAGTAAAATCAATGATAGTACTGAGACCCATCCCCCCCACCAAAGCTGGTAAGCGTGCCAACCCGGGGGATGGCTCAAAACAAGTCGAGCGATGGGATCACGGGTGGCAGTTGGAGGGTCAAAATAACACTCGGCAGCTGAGCAAAACTAGTTTATTACCAAAAAAAAAAATCAAAATAATTAATTAATCAAAACGGCAGAAGGCCGCAATATTAACGGGCAGAAGGCCCCAATATAAATTAGCACTTAAATCAATAACCATAAACACTAAATTAACAAGATACAACACATAAACTACAGAAACAACAAACTCCACAAATACCAAAATTTAACAATCAATAAACTGTATGGCCTATCTGCAGTTTAGCCTGAGACACCCCAAAACGTAAGATAAATTTAACCATTTAAAAGTGAAATTTAGAACCTTTGGAAAACAACAATTGAACCGGCAATTTAGCCCGAAATCCCTTGATTCCACCGGGCCAGGAGTAAGCCGGAATCCCTGGGCAGCTCCGAATTAAAAGTTAAGCAAAGAACAATAATCCCCTTTTGGTGAAAGTTTAAAAAAAAAATAATTTTTTAAAAGAAAAATCTAAACAAAGGGGACCCCTTCGGTAAAAAATCACTCAAAATCCCCCCCCCAAATACACTTTAAAAAAAAAAATAAAAAAATAACTAGTTCCTAAGCGTATAAATAAATAATAACAGGGTTGAATAATTTGGGGAAACCCAACAAATATAAAATCCCAAAAGATATAACAACAAAAAATTTAAAAAAAAAAAATAATTAAATCAAAAAACAATAAATAAAAAATAAAATTTTTAACATCAAAAAAAATTCCCTTATGTATTTTTTAAAAACTTTTTTTTTTTAAATAAAAAAAAAAATATAAATCCCCCGGCCGGGTTTTCCCTCAAACACTGTTCCAGGTAAAGGGCCCAAACCACAAATTAAAAAAGTTCCACAAAACTTTTTTTTTCTTTATTAATTTCCCGTATTTCCCCTTTTTTCTTGGTTTTATAATTTTTTTTTTTTTTTTAAAAAAATTTTTAACAGCCCCCGGCTCAGCCGCCGGGAAACAAAACATGGAAAAACACCTGACCTGAGGACAGGAGACTTATACCACAGAGATGTAGAGCGGGTAACGGGCGACTCCATGCTCCAACAGGTCCTCAGGCCTAGGCTAGCAGTGCAGGAAGGTCGGCAATTCCCCGACGGCAGGCCGAGGGTGAAACGTCCTACTCAAGGACCCTGGAGTTTTGAGAACCTTAGCCTAACATATTCTCGTGACGAACGGCTGCAGTGAACAAGTGAACAGACAGGCCAACTTGACCGAAGCTGCTGGAACACGGAACGAAACGGAACTGGGCAACGGCTACCAACTACGCGAAACGCAGGGGCAAAACGAATCTCAGGCAGCCTGGCAGACGACAAAAAAAAACGAAACTGTACCGGTCCAAGACCCGGTACAACCTCCCTCTGCAAAACCTCAACACACCCAGGCAGGGGAAAAACTCGGTTACCCTCAGGGAACCAAGAGGAAGAAGAAGAAACCTCCAAAGAGTGGTGCTTCCAAGGACGCCAAAGAGAAACTAAGAGGGGAAACCCCTCAACAGGGAGCGAACTACCCTGACGGTCGGGCCCGAACCAGAAAAGAGAGAAAGGAGACTCTCTCAGAACAGCCACCTAGGGCGCAGAGGTGATCAATCTCTTTGCCCCAAGAAAACCCCCAGGGAACACCAACTCCTGGATCAACCGTTCCCCGGAAAGCCTTAAGCTGGGACACATGGGCTTTCCTGAACACCCTGCCTGGCTGGGGATCAACCTGCAGGAGCAGTCACCGGTGACAAAAACCTGTCGATGCGGTGGGGACCAGACCACCGATTAGCACAACTTGGCAGCTCTTCGTTCCGCGGCCGAACTGACGGTTGAGCCTGACAAAGAACCAGATCTCCAACCTGAAAAGGGTTAGGAGTGCGACCCCCTTATCATACCTCCTCCTCACTCTCTCTCTAGCACGTAGTAGGTTGCGCCGAGCAGCCCGCCACGTGGACACTACGTCAGTGGCACCTGGCGTAGATAGAAGATCCTCTAACCTCCACAAGTTGGACAAAGGGTTGTTAGGAGGGTAGCCATGTAGAATTTCGAAGGGAGTGGCATTGTGACTCTCATGCTTGGAAGAATTGAAAGCAAGCTGGAGCCAAGAGAGACTCTCATCCCAGGTGTTCTGCTTCTCAGCATGGAAGGTAATAAGGGCAGACCGAAGATTGCGGTTGAACCGCTCTGCATGAGAAGGCTGTGGGTAATACGGAGAGGTAGTCACATGCCTGATACCATTTGCCGAAAAACAGAACTACGAAACTCATGGGAGGTAAAACTGGCTACCGTGTCGGACACAAGAGTGGAAGGCACACCAAAGTGCTGGAAAGAGTTGGGACTGGAGAGCACGGTTGGTGAGCTTAGCCGTGGCACTCCGAAGTGGGAAAAGCCAAACGAACTTCGAGAAAGCATCCACACAAACAAGTAGGTAGGAGCTACCTGACTTGCTACGGGGAAAGGGACCCACGTAGTCGATGAACACCTTCTCAAAAAGGACGCTCGGCCACCTCAGAAGATAACAACCCTAACCATGCATTCCTGACTAGGCTTGCTGAGAGAGCCACAGGTGACAAGCCCGCACTCTGCCAGCAACATCCGGTCAATGCCCTTCCAGATGGAAGTACCTACGAATCTTAGCCGATGGTCCTTATGAATGCCAAGATGACCGCCCACTAAGGGAAGATGATAATATTGAAAGACCATCGGTACTAGATGACTAGGCAGCACTACACGGGGTTCACCCTCTGTCGAGGACTGCAACAGAGTACCCCTTTGGACAGAAAATAGGGAGGGTGGGCACCTCCCTCTTGAAGCTCACCTAAGATGACTGACAGCTCGGGATCTTTCTGCTGATTGGACAGTAGGTCGTCAAAAGCCAGAGGAAAATCCAGAAGAAACAGCCCCACACTGAGCAACAGCCTCAGTAGGTGGATCACTGGTTCGTGATACATGCGGGAAAGAGCATCCGCGATGACATTCTGGGTACCCCTAAGATGTTGGACCTCGGAACTTAAAAGCAGAAATTTTGACCACCCAGCGACCAATTTTCCCGAGCTGTCTGGGATGGGCAAGAAGCCAAGAAAGTGCCTGATTGTCCGTCTCCAGCAAGAACTCAGCGTGTTCCAAGAAACGCTGAAACTTGTCCGCTGACCATAGGACAACAGCCAGACCACCTATATATCAATAGATGGAAGAAGCTTTCCTTTCCTTGGTGAGACAACGTCCTCGAAGCAAAAGCGATGGGCTGCCTGACCCCATCCAAACTCCTGAGAAAGAAACAGCAGCAATGCGCGGGGAGGAGGCATCAGTTGAAGAACAAATTCTCTGCTGAAATCAGCATACGCAGGACAGGAGGCTTGCATGATAGCCTCCTTGAGAGCATCAAAGGCAGTCTGCTGAGCTTGGCCCCACACAAAAGGGACACCTTTATTTCGCAGCTCGTTCAACGGGGCAGCAAGCTCGGCCACGTTAGGGATGAAGCGACGCGTAAAAATTCACCATCCCCACAAAACGGGGCAATCCCTTGGCATCTCTGGGAGGAGGAAAATCCCGAATGCCCTGGGTCCTTGCAGGATCTATGCAGACGCCTCGAGAAGATATCAAGATGACCCAGAAAAGAAATCTCAGGACGAGCAAAAGTGACTTTCTCTGGATTAACGGTAAGGCCAGCTGATTTGAGTGCGACTAAGAACTTCCTCCAAGATGTTGCATGTGTTCCCCGAAAGTCTCACTGTAGACAAGAAGATCGTCCAGGTAATTGAAAACAAACTTGAACTTCACATCATGGAAGACGGAATCAAGCAGACGAGTAAGAGTCTGGGCACCCACAGCAAGACCCATAGGAACCCTAGTGAACTGATACGAGATTCCAGGGACACAGAAGCTAGTCATGGGCCGTGATTCCTTCTTCAATGGAATCTGATGGTAGGCCTGGTTCAAATCAAACACACTGAAAAACTTAGCCTTACCGAACCAATCAAACGCAGAATGCAAATCAGGCAGAGGTACCGAGTCAATAGCGACCTTAGCGTTGAGCCTCCGATAATCCCATCACAAGCCTAGACTTACCATTAGGCTGGGCACAAGACAAGCTGGACTGGCATAAGCAGAACGAGTCGGGTTCAATCACACCCTTGCTCAGAGATCTTCGATCATAGCCCTCATAACCCTCCATCTTTGGGGGAGCAAGGTTTGTACGGATGACTTCTAACTGGCTGAGAAGCGGTGAGGTGGATCTCATACTCCAGAAGCGAAGTGACCCCAAGCTCAGCCGTAAGCACATCAGGAAAACCGCAAAACACAGCTCCTAATGGCCTCCGCCTGCTCAGGGGGGAGAGACCAACCGGATCCACCTTGGGTTGTTCGGGCTCACAACCCACCTCTACTGACTGCAGGAGGGCAGTCAGAATCTCCTACTAGAGGCACCAAAACTCGCCGATTAAACTTGAAAATATCTGGCGCTTCTGGAGGTCCAAGCACCATACCACTCTTAGAAATAAAGTCTGCCCCTAGGATACAAGAAACCGCCAGGTCCTTGGGCAACAAGAAAACCCCACCTCCAGGAAAATCCTTCAACTTTTAAAATGAAAAACGCCTTTAGAATTTATAGGTAGAGGAGTTTGGGATGCCGTCCAGCGCGTAATAGAAGAAGGCTCGGTGTGCCTGACAAGTCCTAAGGCGTCAAGGGGGACTCAAAAAGAGAAAGGCTGATGATACTGCATGTGCCGAACCAGAATCAAGAAGGGCTCGACCCACCGTACCACCAAAAAGATACAAAAACGCCAGGACCACACCGAGGTGACCGCACTAAGTCCCAGGGAAGCCATGCCATGCAAGGCCCGAAAAATCCCCGACAACTCCTGCTATGGGCACGTGTCAGAGCAAATGGCTCACGGTCAGTCGCAACAACGCGGGGAGCTACTGTGAGGCAACCCCCCGCGCTGAGCGTTTCCCGCCCCACGACCCTCGAGCACGTGGACAGTCCACGTCGAATATGCTGACCAGGTTTGGGCCACAAAGCAAAGCACACAACCGGAGGCCGAGAACCACGACCCTCCACTGGCTGACTCAACACCTACAGACATAGCTGGTCGACGGGTGGGGAGAGCACGATGACTCTCAGAATCCCTCCCTTGCTGAGTCTGAGAACTGCACGCTGCGCGAAAACAATGCACAGCTGATGCAGCTCCCGAAAAGTCCGAAGGAACACCAGCAAAAACCAATCTGCACCGTTCTTCGGGAGAAATGCCATCCAGGATGACACGAACGGTGTCAGCTTCAGAAAGGGTGAGGCGGCAACGCTTGACGAGCTTCCTTGACTGAAGAGACATAGGCTGCCAGAGACTCGCCCCTACCCTGCGACCGATAAAAATCTGTCCATGACCATCCTCTCCCTGAGTCGAATGGAAGAAACGATGAAAGTAACTCTCGATGGAACGAGTCCCACCGAGGCTATCTCTGGCCAAGACAGAACTCAGCAACTCACCAACGGGACCTCTACAATAAGGGAAAAACAGACGAAGCAAGTCCCCAGCCTGCATGCCGGGCATCTCACTAAGTCTGAGAAAGGCCACCAGATACTTGAGAAGCTCCTCAGGATCCATCCCATCGATCACCCGGGAGATTCTGGATCATGGGCGTGAGAGGGTTAGGTAGCTTGTGGTAGCTCAGCTGCAGAAGAGCAGGTGAACCCAAGAAGTAGTAGGAACGGCAGCTGGAGCCGGAAACACAAGCGACCTCAACAGAAACGCCTGCAGGCTCAGAAGGAACCTCAGGCACTGTGAGAGCCGTTGTCTCATCCTGCGGCCTCGACACGTTAGGCGACAGTGTGAAAGCAGGCCCGCTGACCCAGACCCGTAGGAGTCGTGGACCCGGAGAGGGCCTGAAAAATCTCCTCCAGCCTAGCCACACTCTCCAAGATCCACGCCCTTCCCGCCGGTTCCAACCCGGCGCCCGGTAGACCAGCCTTAAACGGGCAAGCAGATGACCCAAACGTGCAAGGCGGCAGGCCCGGTCACGACCTTACTGGAGGTTCCAACTGCAAATCCTCTAACACCCCCTTCCCAATCTTCCACCATCCGTTTACAAACCCCCAACTCATCCCCAACCTCCAGCAGGTCAGACCAATCCCACCGCCGTACCCCGCGGACAACTGCTCCCGCAGCAACCTCCGGAGATTCAAAACATCCCCTTCCGGAGTCACAGCCCCGCGACCTCAACTCAAATATCAACTCCTCCTGCACCAGGAGCGGCAACATTCTGCAGATAGGCCATCTCTACCGCAACAATTCTCAACAATACACACAAAAAAACGACAACTCCAGGGTCCAAGACGAACTAAACCCTCAGCCTACCGAGCCACTGCCGACCCACTCCAATCCACCCATGAAACCCATTCAACAAAGTAACCAAGCGGATTGCCTAAATTTTTTTTTTTTTTTTTTTTAATTTAAATGATTTATTTGGTTTTTAATTGTTTTTTAATTGTTTTTCTTTTTAAATAATTATTTATTTGTTTTTTTTTTTTTTTTTTTTTTTTTTTTTTTTTTTTTTTTTTTTTTTTTACAAATACCAAGACACCTTGACGGTAGGTCGGCCAATCATGACCTACTAACAGCAAACACCCACCGTCAACAACCAAGTGAGTTTTTTTTTTTTTTTTTTTTTTTTTTTTTTTTTTTTTTTTTGGGCAACCACGCTCTGCTACCAATTGAGACCCATCCCCCCCACCAAAGCTGGTAAGCGTGCCAACCCGGGGGATGCTCAAAACAAGTCGAGCCGATGGGATCACGGGTGCAGTTGGAGGGTCAAAATAACACTCGGCAGCTGAGCAAACTAGTTTATTACCAAAAAAAAAAAATCAAAATAATTAATTAATCAAAACGGCAGAAGGCCGCAATATTAACGGGCAGAAGGCCCCAATATAAATTAGCACTTAAATCAATAACCATAAACACTAAATTAACAAGATACAACACATAAACTACAGAAACAACAAACTCCACAAATACCAAAATTTAACAATCAATAAACTGTATGGCCTATCTGCAGTTTAGCCTGAGACACCCCAAAACGTAAGATAAATTTAACCATTTAAAAGTGAAATTTAGAACCTTTGGAAAACAACAATTGAACCGGCAATTTAGCCCGAATCCCTTGATTCCACCGGGCCAGGGAGTAAGCCGGAATCCCTGGGCAGCTCCGAATTAAAAGTTAAGCAAAGAACAATAATCCCCTTTTGGTGAAAGTTTAAAAATTAAATAATTTAAAAGAAAATCTAACACGGTTAACCGTTCGACGTAAAAATCAACTTCAAAATCCCCCCCCTAATACACTTAACAAAAAAATAAATAACAATAACTAGGCCTAAGCATATAAATAAATAATAACAGGATTGAATAATGGGGACCTAACAAATATAAAATCTAAAAGATATAACAACAAATAAAACTAATTAAATAACTAACAATAAATATAAATAAATATTAACATCAAAAATATTCGTTATGTATTTTTAAAGCTTTTTCTTTTTTAAATAAATAAAAAAATATAAGTCCCCATGGCTGTTTCATCAATCACTTGTTCAGTGTAGGCCTAGGCCACAAATTAAACAGTTCCACAAACTTTTTTTTTCTTTATATTTCCTGTATTTCACTGTTTTCTTGGTTTATATATTTTTTTTTTTTTTTGTAAAACTTTTAACAGCCCCCAGCTCAGCCGCCGGGAAACAAAACATGGAAAACACTGACCTGAGGACAGGAGACTTATACCACAGAGATGTAGAGCGGGTAACGGGCGACTCCATGCTCCAACATGGTCCTCAGGCCAGGCTAGCAGTGCAGAAGGTCGGCAATTCCCCGACGGCAGGCCGAGGGTGAAACGTCCTACTCAAGGACCCTGGAGTTTTGAGAACCTTAGCCTAACATATTCTCGTGACGAACGGCTGCAGTGAACAAGTGAACAGACAGGCCAAACTTGACGAAGCTGCTGGAACACGGAACGAAACGGAACTGGGCCAACGGCTACCAACTACGCGAAACGCAGGGCAAAAACGAATCTCAGGCAGCCCTGGCAGACGACAAAAAAAAAACGAAACTGTA
Organism: Stictocephala bisonia; assembly: GCA_035578905.1. Classification (NCBI taxonomy): domain Eukaryota; kingdom Metazoa; phylum Arthropoda; class Insecta; order Hemiptera; family Membracidae; genus Stictocephala; species Stictocephala bisonia. The sequence goes on from JAQJVL010004794.1 coordinate 40,691, forward strand.
CCGGTCCAAGACCCGGTACAGTACCTTGAAGCGATTGTCACCAGAAAATGTAAATATTTTAAAATAGGGACCTTTTAAGGGTATTGTCACCCAAAAAATGTAAAAATTTTAGATTTACCCCTTTTAAGCGATTTTCAAACCCAAAAAAGTAAAAATTGTAGAAGTAAACCTTTTAAAGGGGATTGTCCACCCCAAAAAATTTAAAAAAAATTGTAGATAGGGAAACCTTTAAAACATTTTTTCCCCCAAAAAAAAATTTTAAAAAATTGTAAAAGTACCTTGAAAACGATTTTCACCCCAAAAATGTAAATATTTTAAAATAGTACCAATTTAACGATTGTCACCCAAGAAAATGGAAAAAATTTTAGATAGAAACCTTGAAGGGGATTGCCCCCCAAAAAAAAATTTAAAAATTGGGAATAGTAAAACCTTTAAGCGATTGTCCCCCAGAAAAAAATTTAAAAATTGTAGATAGTAACCCTTTTTAAAAC
>JAQJVL010004795.1:0-41177 GCA_035578905.1 Stictocephala bisonia
GGATACAAATATTTATATTCATATATTCATTGTTATTATCTTAAGGCCGGTCTACACGCACACATTTACTGGCGCACATGTGTGAGAAAATCTTATGTGAGGAAATAAGTGTGTGCGTGTAGACCGCAGATTTATGTAAATCTCATCAATGCGCATATGTGTGCGACGAGGTGTAAGGTTTGATCAAAATTCATTCAATGTGTGCTACGACCGCACACAAGTTGGTGCATGAGCTCACATGTACGCGCAGTTCTCGGCAAATTTGGCGCATCAGTCTTGGTTAAACATTCGTTGCGTGTACTTGTAGCTATGTCAGATTTTAGACAAAGGGAATTTCTTACAGAAGTAATTTAATTTTACAGAAGTTTCCCGTGTTTGTGGCGAATTAAGTCAAAGGGATACAGTGATCTTGATAAGAAAACTCAGCTTACGAAGCGTTAGTGAACAAGTTTAAAGAGATCGATGGGACGGCTACTAGAGACACGGTCAAAAGGAAAATGAACACAACGAGGACTGCCCCCAGGGTTTCGCGTGGGCCTTCACCGTCAGTAGCGGACCCAGTGGTGACCTACGACCTGACAACGACGCCCCTGCGGTCCTTTTCTTCAAGTCAAATGGTGACTCCTGGCTTGGCGTCGTACGCCGAGGCCGTCAGCAGGCCATTGCAACGGCCTAATTTTTTAGGCAGCCCACTCTCAGCTACTCCAACACTGAAAAAAAAATCAAAAAAACACGAAATCAATCCAAATTCTAAAAAATCGAATCAACAAAAATTTTCAAAATGCAAAGTTTCATTGGTGCACCAAAACGCACAAATGGCAACCAATAAGATGGACGAATTTTCTCTGTTGTGAGAGGAACTCGATCCAGATATGCTAGTTGTTACCGAGCATGGGTTCAACAACAGAATTATCGATCATTTTGAGATACTAAACTATCAATTGGCCAACCATCATTGCCGTACAACCGCTAAAGGCGGGGGGGGGCATTTTTTTTCAAAAAACAAATTTTCGGCTACCCTTTACAAACCGACTGCATCCACTGACAAGGACTTCGAAATAACAGTGGTAAAAGTCGAAACCAACAGATCTCTACTGACAGTAATTGGTTTGTACAGATCTCCCAGCAGAAATTTTGAATCCTTCTTGGAAAATTTTGATTTCATGTTGTCGGAAATGTTGAAAAAGAACCAACATTTCATTGTCATGGGAGATTTCAACATAAACGTCCTAGACGCTAGTTGTCCCATGACAAAACAGTTTGCTGACTTGCTAAGGTCGTTTGGACTAGCATGGTCAATCAACTCGCCAACGAGAGTGGCCAATAATTCAGCAACTGCCATCGACAACATAATAACAAACCTGACCAACATCAAAGCGACTGTGATCAACACGGCCATATCTGATCATTATGGCCAGCAGGTCATCGTTGATGACCATGAGCCAAAACGGGATCCAATTCAAATGAGATCAGCCAGGGAAACAAGGCCCGAAAACATTTCGCTCCTGAACTCCATGCTTGCACGAGAGAGATGGGGCTTTTTAAATTTCAATGATCCCGTTGATAAACAATTTGAAATCTTCGAATCAACATTTAGTTACTATTTAAACGTGAGCTGCCCCATGAAACAAATCAAACAATAGCTGAGGAAAAAATTGTGCACATGGATTACCAAAGGTATCCTAGTTTCGAGAGAGAATGTATTATTTCTCTCCGAAATTAAGAAGTGCTCAACAAATCCAGAATTCGTGCTCTTTTTTCAAAATTACAAACGAATCTATAGGAAAGTCATCAGAGCTGCGAAGGCCTATGATGTAAAAAAACTCTGCTCACGTCCAAAAACATCTCAAAAACTGCATGGGCCGTCATTAACAATAAAAAACCACCCAAAAACAAACGAATTGAACTGGATATTGGAAATGAACGCATTCAAGACCCTCTTAAGGTCGCGGATGAGTTCAACAAATTTTTTGCCTCGGTCGGAGCGGACCAAGGGCTTGGTTCTACTCCGCGACAGCCTCTCCCGCCTCGAGTGCAGAGTCCAGCAGCCTCAATGGCGTTGGCCCCAGTCTCTCAACTGGAGATTGACCTTCAGAGACCTTCAGTCAAAAAAATCGAACGATTCAAATCATTTGTCCACGTGGCTCCTCAAAAACTGTTCTCAACACCTGTTGGGACCATTGGAACACCTGATCAACCACTCTTTCACATCGGGAACCTTTCCGTCCTCGCTCAAAAAGGCAAAGGTATCCCCAATATTTAAAAAGGGCGACCCCCTCTCCCCAAAATTACCACCCAATATCAATGCTTCCAATCTTCAGCAAAATCTTTGAAAAAGTCTTTCTCACAAGATGTGTGGATTTTCTGCTATCAAACAACCAGTTCGGATTTCGAAGTGGTAAATCGACTACAGACGCAGTAACACGTCAAGTATAAATTATAGTAGATGGAATTGAAGGTCGAAGAGAGACACTCAGTGTTTTCCTTGACTTGTCAAAAGCCTTTAACTGCGTTGATCATTGTCTGCTTCTTTACAAACTTGAACATTACGGGATACGAAGAGTGCCTCTCAAATGGCTTGAATCGTATCTCAGTAATAGAACACAATTCGTTGGAATTTCTGAAACCCGGTCGGGAGAGGAGTGGCTAAATTATGGGGTCCCACAAGGATCTATACTTAGTCCGCTGCTCTTCTTGATCTACGTCAACGATGTTGCCTCATCCGCACAACAAGGGGAAATTGTCCAATATGCAGATGACACGACACTCTGCATGAACGCAAAAACAATCCAAGAGCTCGAAAAGGTGACCTTTTTGGAGCTCAACAGCGCAATCCAACATTTCAATAATCTCAACTTCAAAACCAACCCAATAAAATCAAACTTCATCAAATTTGGTTTGCGTCAAAAAGACTCAGAGATACCTACAGTCATGCTGGATAAAACTGAGATCGAAGAGGTCTACTCAGCCAAATTCCTAGGAATATACCTAGATCAAGGATTGACTTGGGATTGCCAGGTAGACCACGTTTGCTCAAAACTGTCCTCAGGAATTTATGTTTTGAGAAAACTGTCAGAGTATTGCCCAACTCAGGTACTGATGACAGCGTACTACGGAGTAATTTACCCACATCTCTCCTACGGACTGGTGGTGTGGGGATGTTGCTCCAACGCGAACCTCTCAAGAATTTTTGTTCTTCAAAAAAGAGTGGTTCGAATAATCTCAAAACTTAGGCAGAGAGAGTCGTGCAGAGCAGCATTCAAAACCTGAACTTGTTGACATTACCCTGCCTCTACATTCTTGAAACATGTCTCTTTTTTAAATCAAAATGTGAGTCCATAAGAGGTTGCGACATACACTCTTATGAGACTAGAGGCAGGGGTAACTACCGAACAGGGAGACACAGGACGGTAGCTTACGAACGATTGCCCGCACAGGCAGGTGTTCAATTTGTCAACAAGCTGCCAAATTCAATCAAATGTGCTCCTACGCTGAAGGCGTTCAAATCTCGTCTGAAGCAAGTGTTGATTGCAGAGGCATTCTACAGTTCGGACGAGTTTTTGGCACATAACTGGGAGATCTAGTAAAATTGCAAGAGTAGGCTGGCTGAGTGGGAAACATTTTTTTTTCTTTGTTTGAAAGAATGGGTGTGTGAATGCATGCTTATTGTATGTATGAATGTGGATCTGGATGTAAGCGTGGATGAATAATTTTAGCTTAGTTTAATATTTCATAGAAATTACGATTGCGATGCATTATACAAATGTAAAAATATGCAATAAAACATTTATTATTATTATTATTGTTTACAGGGAAGAACTGTATGAAGTCAAGAATTCATTACATTCAGGGATCGGGGACGAAGACGTGTACAAACCCACCTTATGGTATTTTGACAAATGTGTGCCTAGAGATGTGAGGTTAGAACTGTGCTTGTGGACAGTTTTGGGGTTTACACATTTATTTGCGCACATCAGGTATGCGCACACATGTGCGCAAATAAATGTGAGCGTGTTGACCGGCCTTTATAAACCATGACCGCTCCAATATATTTTTAGATAAGGCAGACTGGAGCGGTGATCTCAAAGAATAAAATGCTTAATTGGCTTTTGCCACGTTTAACAGCATATTTAATAATCTAATAAGTAGAAGTAAGGAAATAAACAAATAAAAATAAAACCACGAAAACAGTCCAAATTAAAACCTTCGATAAATCAATCTTTTTGTAATCATATCAAAAAAAGAAATTTATTATTTAAGATAGTTAAAAATGAGCTATATAAATTCAAAGAATATAGAAACAAAATAGAGAATGATATTCTGTTGCCGAAAAAATTTTATAAGTGAATTTTCGAAAACAATGAAGTAGTAGGAAGATTTTAAATGAAATTACTGGACAAAAAACTAAAACCCATCCTCCTGTTGAAATAAAAATACTTAAGACATTTACAAATACTTGCCGGCGTGGTGGCTCAGTGGCTAAGGCTTCGGACTGCGGAGGGCAAGGTCCAAGGTTCGAATCCCCACTGAGCCAACGGTCGGTACTTACCTCGTTGAGTAAAGTTCACGCACAGGCTTGTAAGCCCAAGTGAACTGGTAAGCGAAGTTAAAAATTAATAAAATAAAATAAATAAAAAGTTAGAAAATTATGAATGTGTAAGTGATCCGTATGCAGTTGCAAATGAATTTAACAAGTATTTCTTGTATTGTATTGACAAGAAATACTTGTTAAATTCATTTGCAACTACATACGGATATCTTGAGTATGAAAATAGTTAAACCAAGTAATTTCAACGGAATGGACACGAAGAAAATATTTTAAGAATGATACGTAATGCAATCAATGTATTTACGACTGGTTTCAGAGGAAGATGTTTTTAATGTAATATTTTTATTAAAAGACGGGCTAACTCCTGGAATTGATGGGATTGATACGCAAATTATAAAAAGACATTCTAAGTAATTTATTCATATATTAGTCCACATTATAAACTTAAGCTTTGAAACGGGTGTTTTTCCTGAGAATTTGAAAGAAGCAGTGGTGATCCCAACTCACAAAAAAAGATTCAAGATTATATAGATCTAATTACAGACTAATATCTTTACTATCGTCCTTTTTCAAAATAATTGAAAAACTAATGAAGCAACGTTTATTGGATTTCTAAGGAAAAATCTATTGTTTTAGAGATAAGCAGTTTGGGTTCAGGCAAGGAATGAACTCTTAATTGGAACTTTTGGAGTATGTGGGAATGGTTTCAAAGTGTATAAATGATGGTAATAAGGTTTCTGATATTTTCTTAGACATTACCAAAATATTTGACATAGTAAATCACGGACTTCTATTAAAATAACTATATATTTACGGTACAAGGGGAGTGGTTTAAAAATTATATTTTAAATAGAAAATAATGTGAGTTAACGGAAAAATTAGTGAAAAGGGTGAAATTAAATATGGGTTCCACAAGGTTCGGTTTTAGTAGCAGTACTTTTTTCTAATCTATATAAATGATTTATGACGTGCATCATTCTATGGATTGCTTAATTACTTCATTTGCAGCTGTGTTGATGATACGTGGAATATAGATGCCACTGAGGATGCCACATCACAGCATGGGCGAAACGTTGGTAATGTAAATACTGTACATAAACCTTGACGCGGTCGTTACCGGATGCTTTAGTTATTTGATTAAAAAGTATCGAGAGAAAAATGAATTTAGATTTACAAGCGATACAATGGTGGTTTTGAAATAACAATATTATTCCAAGTATTTTAAAGACGAATTATAAAAAATGTTAGTTTGAGGGGTGAGCTGTAATTTCTAACAGTACAAGTAAATGTCACACAACACAAATTTATTACAATATAAGCACAAAATGCCCAAATATATTACAATACAAGTACAAAATGCACAAATATTATGGCGATCGATTTCGGTGAACCACGCTCACCTTCCTCAGACCAGAGGGATTCACAAAAGAATCACAGGGAATCTTTTGTGAATCCCTCTGGTCTGAGGAAGGTGAGCGTGGTTCACCGAAATCGATCACCATAATATTTGTGCATTTTGTACTTGTATTGTAATATATTTGTGCATTTTGTGCTTATATTGTAATAAATTTGTGTTGTGTGATACTTGTACTGTATATCTACCAACACGTATTATGCTAATTAAAAAACTATTTGTAATTTCTAAATGAAGTTATTCTTAAATTTATTTGTTGTATCAGTAGTAGATGCAATAAAGATTGTGTTGTAGTAGAATCAGTAGATAGTCCTAAATATTTAGGTATAAGCCTGGATAGAGAACTCAACTAAAAAAATCATATATTTAGTTTAAAACAAAAAATAAACAGTGTTATATTTTAATGTTATATTTTGCATTAGTTAACAGTAGATTACAGTACGGAACATCTTGCTGGGGAGGAACGTTATATCTTGACTGCAACGATTGTTAAGTCAGTTTACATTTCATAGAAGCATATTATTAGAATGGTCTCAAAACAAAACAGCTTTAGCTTTTCTATTTTTAATCAATTAAAAATTTACTACTTGGGCATATTTTTGTTTAGAAGTTATTACAACATTTTTTACAATTCCAGTAGAAATAGTAGTCATTTAAACATACACAGATATAGATTACGTAACGCATCAGATGTCTTGTGCCTAAACCATTTAATACGTTTTTCACAAAACTTTTGATTTTTTTTTGCACCACGAATGTTTAATAAGTTACCTGATGAAATACGCTGTGCTAAAACTTTTAAAATTACCTATTTGGTTTTTGAAAATTAAAAATATTTATGCATATCTTTAACATATTATTTATTTTTATAATTTATATACGAAATTACACTGATATCTTGAATTGCGATTATGCGTAGCGGTATTATTGATTAATATAAAGGGTTTATAGGGTTATTTATTTATTTCTTGAGAATGTTGAGTATGTGAATATATTATGTATGTGTAATCATTAACGTAATTTTGTCAAGACAGCGACTAGTTAATTAGGCAAAATAGAATGGCTAACGTAACTTTGTTGCGACATCAACTACTTAAAGTAAGCAATATGTAATGATTAGCGTACTTTAATCGTAATTTTGTTTGTTGGGCAAATAGGGCAAATGAACAATGGAATGATTGACGTAATTTTGTTGGGACAGCAATCAGGACAAATAGGCAATGGAATGATTGACGTAATTTTGTTCGTTGAATAAATGTGGAAAATGGGTAATGGAGTGATTAACATAATTTTGTTGGCAGAGAAAGTATAGCAAATAGGTAGAAGAATTATTAAATTTGGCATATTGTCGGCGACAGAGCTATATAGGTCTTCCAAGTGGGCAAGTGAAGCGAATCCGGACGTAATGGGATTCCACGTAGCTACTCCACTTAAATATCAACTCGTGGCTATTCCACTTAAATATCAACTCGTGGCTATTCCACTTACATATCAACTCGTAGCTACTCCACTTACATATCAACTCGTAGCTACTCCACTTACATATCAACCCGTGGCTACTACTATCACGGCTCATTATTGTTTTGTGTGACGTCGTGCTTGTAAACTACTCGAGTTTGGACCTCTACTACAAAATAATTACTCATCCGTACTTATTTTAGCTTATTTTATTAAAATTTAGCTTATTTAATTCTACGTAATATGATATAACGTACATTTTTTGAAAACTTTAAGAATTTTTTTATAGCGGGTAGAATAATAAAAAAAAAACACGAAAATTTTAGTACCATTGGAGTAAAGCTCAAATTCAAAAATTTCTAAAACAAAAGCTACTAAAGATAAGTGAGTGAAACTTTAACCACATGTGAATAAGGTTGTTTTTAGTAGTCTGTTCAAATTCTAGAATTTTTACTCTTTAAAAAAATGTTTTGTTGTAATGTAAGTAAACCTGAAATACCGGATTGAAAACTAAGTAAGATTATAAAACGGTAAGTGTGATAAAACAAATCTTGCGATTTTATATCACTTGATAATTCAACATACATCGATGTGTGATTATGTGTCAGTAATTCGCCCGGCCCAGCACTTCAAAACCAGTTTCAACAGCTTTGCGGCATTGCCGCCGAATCGTGCGCCTGGAAATATTTAAACAGTGCACGAAAGGTTTATTACTTGGAAGTATTGAACATTTATTAAATCATGTTTTCTATCTAAATTTAAACCATTTTCTATCACCTTTTCTCATGAGGGTTTAAATGTTTTAGACCTCCAACGACAGGTTTAAAAATGTTATAGCTCTAAAAAAAATGCCAAATAAAAAACATTACTTATTTAAGTATTTACAATTATTTCACATGTAACAAGCTGAATGGAACGTGAAAATGAGAGCCTCCCATTAAATTGGTGATTTGCAGGATGTACTTATCACATTTCTAGTAATCAGTTTCTAGTAGTAGTGAGTGATTCATCAGCCTTTAGCTGTAACATATTTATCTGTCATTCATATCCAATAAGTCCCCTAATAAGGCGTGGAAGTCCATATGCATGAAGTGGCAACACCTCGTTCGGTGGCCTGACAGGTTTACGTGTACTATAGAAGATTACAATGTCGGCGGCTCACATGTAAGGTTTTGTAAATGTTAGTTATTTATTTACCTTTAGAACCAGATCGTCAAGATATGGCAATTGAGGATTACTAATGAGCGTGATGAGTTTGAAAAAACCAATGTAATCTTTTCAAATAATTGCGTTTACATTAAAAACTAATAAAATATAATTATTAAAATTATATTTTATTGGTTTTTATTGAAATGTAATAATTTGAACAGATTAAATGAAATAATATCAACTTAATCTCAACTTTACTAAAGTAATCTTTGTTTAAAACTAATGTTGACTATAATCAATAAATAATAGCCTAACGACTAAGGAACGGCCGGTGATAATCAGCTGATCCCGGCTGTACATTCATATATTTGACTGATAGTAAGGTCGACCTGAGAACATTTATGTTGTATAATCCTTTCTACTATGGTGTTTTTAAATTTTGTAAATTTTACCAATACGTAATGTGTTAATTTAAGAAATTGTTTCTATGTTGCATTTGTACTAAAATAAAAAAAAAAAATATCGTTGTAAAAATTAACAATACGGCGTTACCACATATTAATCACAATCAATAAATTAACACACTCTAACTTAACCTAATTTATCTACACATAATCTAATCAAACCCAATGCGTTAGCTAATATACTAATTGTCAATTAATGTCTGGTATACAATTAATATACTAATTAACAAACCAGTTCTACTCGTGCGTTGCAATCGTAGTAAATAATCAATGAAAATATTTATCTCACCTAACCTAATCTAACTTAACTAAATCTAATGTAAATAACGTTAAAATATATAATAATCTAATTAAAACATTAGTTCTGTGTTTAAATCGTGTAATATTTTTAAAATCCCAATTAAAATATTGATGCAAACTCAAAATGTGTGTAATACAATCCATAGCAAACACAGTTTGATGCTTTAATGTATGGTCGTGTAGTGTTTCTTGTGTGGTTATGAACCGTAGCTTTGCTAGGTTAAGGTCCTTTGTTTGTTCGATCATAACATGTAATTGTGTTGAACATTGCAAACGAGGCATATGCTTGAAATTGCAGCTAAAGTGTTAATCTTCGGTGATTTAGACGAGATTAATTTAGGAATGGTGGAGAATGGAAGGTGTTAGATGGGAAGATAAAGTGACTAATTAGGCAGTATTGAGAAAAGTAGTAGGGTAGAAACAATAATTAGGTATAAAGGAAAGAAAAAGAAATTAATTAGGGCATAGAATGAGATTAGAGTGTTTATTGAAGTGGCGGTGTCGGAAACACGGGTGAGACGAAGAAAATTATGCCAATTCATGGATGATATAAAGAACTGAAGAGGATTCTGTGGCGCAAGGAAGAGATGGAATTCTTTACTAGGCTATTAAGACGTCTCTTCCACTCAACCTCAAAAAAGAAGACAGGTACATGGAAGACCCCTTAAGTAGATATGCCAATTATAATGATAATGAATTTAGCCATAAAATATTATGTAAACAACTCACATAAAATATAACCCAATATTTATAAGATGCAATTGACTTCTTAACACTACTGAAGATGATCGTGTGTCCCCCTCCTTTGTTAACTGTTCAACGGCTTGTTAAGAGATTGTTTGTAACAAGGCTGTCTATGCATGTGACAAATGTTACGACTTCCTAGTAGTGTTATGTTCGCGGACTAACGGCCAAGTCTGGATCAACGACTCACGAGGTTGATCACGACGGCGGGCGGGATCGTGGACATTCCGACTCGTCGAACAATGTCGTGGAATGAGTCCATCCAAATATTGGCGTCCACCGGCCTCCTTTCGGTTTCATCTTCTATTCGTGCCACGGTGTCGAAAAAGGGCGCACGTTTTCACCAGTCCAAGTGGCTCCCCGTCGTTATGGTAGGGGATTAGCGTAATTATTTATTCGTTGTCACAGTTCAGTGGAGTTGCGGAGAGCTGTGGTTGTGGTGGCATCCATTGTCAGCGTTTTGTTTCATGGACAATCGTTGTAACAATGTTGGATTTAATGTTATAGCAACAAGGAGGTTTGCTTTTATATGGCTTGATGTTTTATAGTTAAAGTTAAACAAAGATGCAAGTCGAGAGACATACCGAAAGAATTTGAAGATCAACATCATAACGTTAACTCGCCGACTGATTGTGGGTTGCTCTAAAGTGCTAGGACCCGTCGTTGATCTCTGACCGCGGCGAGAGGCAATATTGTCAAATAGTTTAGTTGCGCCTATTCAAATACATAAATTACTTTTCTTTTCCTAAAACTTGTCAACTAAAGTAAAAAATATGCAATCATAAATGTAGCGAGATAAAGCAGTTTTGAATACAGTAGAGCCTCGTTATCCGACATGCTGTTATTCGACATTCCGTTTTAACCGACATACCCGTCCCGAAATCGCCACCGAACAAAACGTCTGAATTTCCGATATAGTCGGGACCGGACTTTTGTACAACGAAAGTCGGCTAATTTGTTACAGAATTTGACTATGTAGTACATGTACTGTATTACGTGAATTACGTAACGATGCAATACAGCAATAAGTAACTGGTCAGCTACTGTATTTTTGAATGAGCAGATACAGTAATTTTGTTGCTTACTGTCCGACCGTACGTTCAGTTTTACCCCGGGCTGTACTGTATGAGCGGAGCTTACACTACTTCTAAGAAGTATGTTTTTAGATGAAGCAAAGTGTTGTTTGCACACTTTGTTTGCATGAATGCTGTTTCATTCATTCATTCATTAGCAGATGAATGAATGAATGAAGCAGCAAGATGAAGTTTCCAACTCTGATATTGTCTTTATGATGAAATGGCGTAACATCACAGCTAAGAAACGAATAAACGCAGTCTTCAGGCAAGTAACTAACAATAAAAAACTTTTTTCAAAATCCTAAATTACTCTTGTTAAATTAAATAAGTAACACAGTATTTTTTTATCTGTATAAAGTTCATTTACAATTGTTTATTTTATATTTAATACATTTTGTTCATTTAACTTTCATTTTAGGTACCACATTGTTAAATAACTCTGTATTTTGCAACTTATACATTATGCTGTACCGACATTTTATTTCGTTGTATTTCTTATTGTTATCAGTTTTATTTTGTGTTCTATAACCCAAAGTAATGATTGTTTAAACAGTACTAAAGTGCTAATTCTTAGTAAAATGCATTAAATTAATTTTTCATAAAAAATTAGCGTTTTATTGCAATTCCCTACTGTCCGACATTTTCACTTATCCGACGTCATCACCGCCCGTATACGTTGGTTAAGCGAAGTTCTACTGTACTGGCAAATGCTGGACATTTATCTGTATTGTTTACATTGTACTATCGGTTCGCCCCCTTACTCTGTCCCCGCACATATCAATAGTCCGTGGAGAACGGGCAGAGTAAGGTTAAAAACAAGACAGGCCCCCTTTAAAAAATAAAAATATGGATAGAATAAAAACTCTATGTAATTTAATGTATATAAATAAGCCCTTGTATTTAATTTAAATAATTTGATTAATGTCGTGAGAGATCAACTGCGTTTTTTTTCTCTTTTACTTCGTATGATGGTCACACTAGAAGCATTCCTTTTGAAGATTCTTTTTTTAGAAAATACTCAACATTGATATAAGTTTAATAAAATTGGTATAACAATATAATACGCATTCTCTTGGCTTACTTAAAAAAATATACTTGCTTAAAAAAATACTTACTTATATTAAATAAAAAATAGTGACACCAGGAAAAGTGTTTAGTACACCTTATGTTATTTCCATTTTCAATTTTTAATATATTCAATATATTACAAATTTTACAGCAAGCCAGTCTAACGTAACCTAACTAAACGTAACCTAACACCCTAAGGTAACCTAACTGAACCTAACCCACTCTAATGTAACCTAACTAAACGTAACCTAACATACCCTAACGTAACCTACCCAACCCAGATTACTACACCACTAGGTACCTAACCTATGTTAAGAAGAAGAAGTCAAACAGGAGGTTTCTTTAGTTTATTATTTACCAGCTGACCCGACATACGTTGCTCTGTATTATTACCAGCTGACCCGACAGACGTTGTCTGTATTATTACTAGCTGACTCGACAGACGTTGTCCTGTCTTATTACTAGCTGACCCGACAGGCGTTGTCCTGTCTTATTACTAGCTGACCCGACAGACGTTGCTCTGTCTTATTACTAGCTGACCCGACAGACGTTGTCCTGTCTTATTACTAGCTGAACCGACAGACGTTGCTCTGTCTTATTACTAGCTGACCCGACAGACGTTGCTCTGTCTTATTACTAGCTGAACCGACAGACGTTGTCCTGTCTTATTACTAGCTGACCCGACAGACGTTGCTCTGTCTTATTACTAGCTGACCCGATAGACGTTGTCCTGTATTATTACTAGCTGACCCGACAGACGTTGCTCTGTCTTATTACTAGCTGACCCAACAGACGTTGTCCTGTATTATTACTAGCTGACCCGACAGACGTTGCTCTGTCTTATTACTAGCTGACCCGACAGACGTTGTCCTGTATTATTACTAGCTGACCCGACAGATGTTGCTCTGTCTTATTACTAGCTGACCCGACAGACGTCGCTCTGTCTTATTACTAGCTGACCCGACAGACGTCCTGTCTTATTACTAGCTGACCCGACAGACGTTGCTCTGTCTTATTACTAGCTGACCCGATAGACGTTGTCCTGTATTATTACTAGCTGACCCGACAGACGTTGCTATTTCTTATTACTAGCTGACCCGACATACGTTGCTCTGTCTTATTACTAGCTGACCCGACAGACGTTGCTCTGTCTTATTACTAGCTGACCCAACAGACTGCTCTGTCTTATTACTAGCTGACCCGACAGACGTTGTCCTGTCTTATTACAAGCTGACCCGACAGACGTTGTCCTGTCTTATTACTAGCTGACCCGACAGACGTTGTCCTGTCTTATTACTAGCTGACACGACAGACGTTGTCCTGTATTATTACTAGCTGACCCGACAGACGTTTCTCTGTCTTATTACCAGCTGACCCGACAGGCGTTGGCCTGTCTTATTACTAGCTCACCCGACAGGCGTTGTCCTGTCTTATTACTAGCTGACCCGACAGACGTTTCTCTGTCTTATTACCAGCTGACCCGACAGGCGTCGTCCTGTCTTATTACCAGCTGACCCGACAGGCGTTGTCCTGTCTTATTACTAGCTGATCCGACAGACGTTGTCCTGTATTATTACTAGCTGACCCGAGAGACGTTGTCCTGTCTTATTACTAGCTGACCCGACAGACGTTGCTCTGTCTTATTACTAGCTGACCCGACAGGCGTTGTCCTGTCTTATTACTAGCTGACCCGACAGACGTTGCTCTGTCTTATTACTAGCTGACCCGACAGACGTTGCTCTGTCTTATTACTAGCTGACCCGACAGACGTTGCTCTGTCTTATTACTAGCTGACCCGACAGACGTTGTCCTGTCTTATTACTAGCTGAACCAACAGACGTTGTCCTGTCTTATTACTAGCTGACCCGACAGACGTTGTCCTGTCTTATTACTAGCTGACCCGCCAGACGTTGTCCTGTCTTATTACTAGCTGACCCGACATACGATGTCCTGTCTTATTACTAGCTGACCCGACAGACGTTGTCCTGTCTTATTACTAGCTGACCCGACAGACGTTGTCCTGTCTTATTACTAGCTGACCCGCCAGACGTTGTCCTGTCTTATTACTAGCTGACCCGACATACGATGTCCTGTCTTATTACTAGCTGACCCGACAGACGTAGTCCTGTTTTATTACTAGCTGACCCGACAGACGTTGCTCTGTCTTATTCATGGGTATTAAATTTAAATTAGATTAAATAAATATAAATAATATTTCAAATAAAAATGCTATATTGCAATGCTTTTTCGTACACAATATTATTAGTTTTTTTCTAATAAATAAATAATGATGATGGTTTTCCAACTCGATAACAGGCAACATACAATTGTCCATATGGAAAACATGGATTTACAGTCTTAGCCGCATACAGATAACGATTGCCGCTGTGATTTTAAAAATGTCAAGTGAAAATTTAAAACTTCTGCAGGATAGTTGACAACATCAAAAGTATCATAGCACTACCAAACAGGTTTTTGTTGTTTTCGTCAATCTTGCATCGTGCGCTCTAATGCTTACAAATATTTTGTGTGTGCCATTGTGCATTCGTCCCAAATGATCAGTTTGCTTTGCTGCAGCACTGTGGTCATTGCAGAATTCTTTGAAAGATTGCAATTTGGAGTTTCAATTGTTTGCTTGTTCAGCGGCAACTTGAGTGCTGAATGAGCTGTTCGACCACCTTCCAATAGTGTAGCTGCAATACCTGATGAAGCAAGTGCAATTTCATTTTGTGATCGAATCGTTGCAAGAACCAATGATATTAAAATCGTTTTTCCAGTTCCACCTGGAGCATCTAAGAAATAAATACCGCCAGTTCCTTCATCCACTCCTTTCATAATTGTGTAAGCATATTTAGATTTGTAAAAATGTGTATTCACCATCTGGTATGGGTTATAAAGAACCTGCCTGTGATATATTTGACTCTGAATCTTGAAAGTAGGCATAAATTTGTCTTGAATAATTTTTGTTGCATTAAATGATGTCATTTGAAAGCAATATTGTATTGCCAAATATGAGTAAAAAATCTCTAGAATCTGGCCCATTTCCGAAAACCAATAACTGTAGCGGCTTTGATGGCGGGACTAATGGCATCAACTTAACTTTTACACTCGCGCAACACAATCCAGGGGCTTCATTTTTAAACTTTAACGCCTTGCAATGTGGACAAACAATGTTCATTGCCCCAATAGCAACGATGGGCAGTAAACAGTAACCGATTGCAACGCTGTAATTGAACGCAGCTTGATTGGGATTAAATGCAACATTTCTCTGTTTTTGGCTTCGCGTTGCTCATTAGTTTGACTTGCTCGTATATAACTTTGGTTTGCAGCATTCCGAGTTCTGCTATCTAAATTTGTACGTCTAACTGGCGTCATTTGAATTACCAAAATTGAACAAAACATGATAAACTTTAGACTATTTAAAACCGTGAAGCATCTTATAATAAAAATAACCGAACAAACTGAAAATAATACAAAACAAAAAAATCTCTGAACATATGGTGTTTCCTTCCACTCATGGAATTTGCAAAGTCAATATGAGACACAATGTAAACAAATAAATTCCCGTGTTTAAATTGTAAAAACTGTACGATACCTATACGATGGACAGGATTATAATATAAATAGCATTGGCATAATTGCATTGCACTCAGTCCAAAATTAATATATTGTATGAAATGTTGGTAAATATCTTAATATAAAATTAGTTTATTATTTCATACAGTATATCACCAAGAAATAACATACAACAGATGTTTGTATAACCTACAACAGATGTTTGTATAAACAAATACCAATAAGTTGCAGAAACATTTACATCAACTGTTTCAAACGTTCATTCCTTTTGTTTGTAAACAAACCAAACTAAAAAACTCCACTTAATTTTCCAAAACTTTCCAATTTCCTGCTGTTTTGTTTAAATGTTTCTCCCTTCAGGAACATTCTACGAAAAATTAAGTTAATTTTTAAAAAATATGAAGGAAATTTGTCAAGGCGTTGTCAAGTGATGAAATAACAACGAATTTCCGGTACTCATTTTTATATGTTAAGATATGTTTGTAGCAGAACATTTTCTTGGTTATTTTTATTAAATGCAAAAATGTCCACTATTATGTGTGAATTGAAGTATATAACAATTGGCGAGGTTAGGACTACAAAGTTATCTCTTTCAACTAACCATTATAGTTAGGTCCTTTTTAACCAAAGGTTGGCTGCAGAAAAATTGATCGTAAACTGGTTCTAGAAGCATTTTAGATTTTGTGCTTAAAAATAGCGTATTAATAAAACTAACCGCTCTATTTTTAACAACCTCTTGCACGGGTTGAAACTACTATCCACGCACGGCTGCATTAATTTTCCTCACAATATGTATTAATAGCAAAAACTCTCTCTCATTCTTAAATTGCTCCCCGCAATCAACTTTCCATCTGATTGAATAGGTTCTGTAGCAGTTCTATTTCATTAGTGGAGGAACACAGTCATTCAATGGTAATACGCGTGGCAAGATGGTATCGTCCATTCAAACTTTGGAGCCCACTACTATCGGCCATTCCACGTCTCCTGAGACCAGACGGCTGAATCGCTTTCTTTGTACATCCACCCTCGCGTTTAATTGCTAGTATGCATATGTTGCATGTACTTGCATGCCTGTGCTACAGACAGGTGGTCGGGCCACTCCTTCACTACTTGCTTGTTTGAAGTGTGCTATAGTATGCAACCGACCAAGTTAAGGCTGATTGAGGGCAATAACTTATTACAGACAGGTGGTCGGGCCACTCCTTCACTACTTGCTTGCTTGAAGTGTGCTATAGTATGCAACCGACCAAGTTAAGGCTGATTGAGGGCAATAACTTATTACAGACAGGTGGTCGGGCCACTCCTTCACTACTTGCTTGTTTGAAGTGTGCTATAGTATGCAACCGACCAAGTTAAGGCTGATTGAGGGCAATAACTTATTACAGACAGGTGGTCGGGCCACTCCTTCACTACTTGCTTGCTTGAAGTGTGCTATAGTATGCAACCGACCAAGTTAAGGCTGATTGAGGGCAATAACTTATTACAGACAGGTGGTCGGGCCACTCCTTCACTACTTGCTTGTTTGAAGTGTGCTATACTATGCAACCGACCAAGTTGCATTATTGGCATAATACGCGCTTTTTGACCCTGGCGGAATAGCCTCGCGCCGCTGGTGTGATTGACAAAACTCTTGTGTTTTAATTTGCTGCCAAATTTAAAATAACTAAGCAATAATTTTCAACCTAATTGTTTAGTGTGCACTATGTTATATATATATATATATATTTTTTTTTTCTAGAACTAATTTGCTTTTCATAGTGATTTGTGTGATTCATAGGACAGGTTTTTTATGAGTAAAATTGCGCGTGAGTCGTCTTTAACATGTCACTGCAGCGAGAATAATAATAATAAAATTATTTATTGTAGATCGATGACAGTTTTATTCATTGTGATTAGTTTGGTATAAGACCCATTTAATAATTCAAACAAGCTAATGAGAAATAAATTTGTTTGTAAACACTCGTAAACTCAGAAACGCTAGACAAAATTTCTTTAAACGTAAATTAATTGTGTTATTTAAGTGGCACAAAAATCATACTCTCGTATTACATTCCTAATTCAGAATTTTCTTGAATTAGGAAGAAAGATTCAAGAGTTTTCAAAACTAGAGTGTTAACACCAAATGCGCTCTTTCCTCTTCCATTGCAAACTCAAGGCCATGGCCTTTGTGTCAATTACTAATAGAATAAAATAATAATAAAATTTAAAATTGCCTAAATATTAAAATAGCACTAAACACTGATAATTAACTGTACACTGTATATCATTACTCTCAGATCTAAAAAAACCTTGTAATAGCTCTTAAACCAAATAACTATAAGAAAAATAAAATGGTGATTAAACTATACCAAGCACTGTTAAATCGATTAAGAACTGAACACAAACACACCTCAAAGTCAACTAACTCACCTTATTTCTTACTGGAGAAACATTTCTTATCTGGAAATATCGTCGAAACGGTTGGGCTGAATATTCGGTGTAGACTTTCCCTTGAGCAGAGTATACCTTACGCGTCCGACACAGCCTCGATGTAAACGAATTATGAGTTTACTTCATCTTTTTTTTACTTTTTTACTTTTTTACTTCATCTTCATTATTTTTCTGCGTGTTTTATTAGTGCCACAGTATTATTTTACTAATACTTAAATAAACACAGTTAATATTTGCTCAAAGAAATTTTGTCTAGCGTTTGTCGTTTCCGAGTTTGCAAGGGTTTACAAAAAAATTAATTTCTCATTAACTTTTTTGAATTATTAAATGAGTCTTATACCAAACTAATCACAATAAATCAAACTTTCATCTATCTACAAGGCATTATTTTATTATTATTACTCTCGCTACAGTGACAGGTTAAAGACGACTCACACGCAATTTTACTCATAAAAACGTGTTCTCAAACACATATATCACTATAAAAAGCAAATTAGTTATTTCAAGTTTGACAGCACATTAATATTCAGAGTTTTGTCATTTCAGACAAGCGGCGCGTAGCCGTTTCGCCAGGACCAAAGTTATTTTATTCCGACTATAATCAAGGTGTCCGGACACTTCGCATTATTAATTTTCTATACATATCAATTCAAAAGTCATATTATAATGCATTATTTTAAAAAAATTTTAGTATTTATGATTTAAGTGTTAAAAGAAAATATAAAAATTACCATTTCACTAAACACTCAAATTACTACGTCAAATAGGCCTATATTTTATGTCTTAGACTTTACATTTTCCATGGTTTAAAATTGTAAATAAGAGAATATATCTACTGTAATGATGATTTCATAAATAGCGGCCGAATCATAAAATTTAAAAAATTAAAAAACCATTCAACTCTTCAATCTCGTTGCCAAAAATCGTGTAATACCTCAATCTCTACGTTACAAAGTAAATTTTCAACAACTATATCAGGAATGTTCTGCAGAATATCATAACTAAAGTATTGTACAGTATAAAGCTTTTTATTAAAGTTGTTAGTATCTAATTGGTATCTAGTACCTAAAAAAAATAAATAAAATACAAGTTTTAGGCCTACGTATATATTACATTATTTTTAAACTAGACCTAAGAAGTTAAGAGTGATCACCTCTTCTTAAGTATTGTAACTAAATATCAAGCCAATGTCTTCATAACAGAACAAATAAATTATTTGTTGGAGGCTAATTTAAGCAGGTTGTATTATGGCTGACAGGAAATAACAACCTTTATCACCCTCTTTGTCTTACCGCGTGGAAAGCATCATTGTGTATTCCACCTGAAATATGGAACTCCCTGAAGGACAAAATTCTTTAATAAGAAAAAGTGTGCTTTCAAACGGTATCTTGCAGATTATCTTTACAAGTTTTACTTATAAAATAGTGAACGGCTTAAGGGTAACTTCCAATCCACACAGTAGCAGGACAGGCAAGACCCAACACAGGTAGCCCGTAGAGTCACCTACGCAGTTCGACCATAGTCCCGGGGACCTAGAAGTAATCCGCATAGGAATTTCTTTACCACTTGTACAGTTTATCCCTGTCCGATGCAACCGACCAAGTTGAGGCTGATTAAGGACAATAACTTATCACAGACCACTTCTTCACTACTTGCTTGCTTGCAGTGTGCTATACGTTGTAACCGACCAAGTTGAGGCTGATTGAGGTCATTGTCTTATCACAGACAGGTTGTCGGGCCAATCCTTCACTACATACTTGCTTGTAGTGTGCTATACTATGTAACGGACCAAGTTAAAGCTGATTGAGGACAATAACTTATCACAGATAGGGGTTTGGGCACTTCTTCACTACCTGCTTGCTTGTAGTGTGCTATACTATGTAACGGACCAAGTTGAGGCTGATTGAGGTCATTGTCTTATCACAGATAAGTTGTCGGGCTACTCCTTCACTACTTGCTTGCTTGCAGTGTGCTATGTGATGTAACGGACCAAGTTAAGGCTGATTGATGACATTGTCTTATCACAGATAGGTTGTCGGGCCACTCCTTCACTACCTGCTTGCTTGTAGTGTGCTATACTATGTAACGGACCAAGTTGAGGCTGATTGATGACATTGTCTTATCACAGATAGGTTGTCGGGCCACTCCTTCACTACCTGCTTGCTTGTAGTGTGCTATACGATCTAACGGACCAATTTAAGGCTGATTGATGACATTGTCTAATAAGACATTGTCTAATAAGACAATGTCATCAATCAGACAACCAGTCTGTTATTACAGACAACCTTGTCGGGCCACTCCTTCACTATTTGTTAATATTAAAACATAAGGGAGCTAGTGTTTTATTTGGGACGACTCTGCCTACTACTAGTAGTAGTAGTTATCCCATCTGAAGTCTCATGTTGGAACACAAGGGAGCTTGTGTTTTATTGGAGGTAGCTCTGCTTACTACTAGTAGTAGTTATACTGCCAGAAGCCTCATGTTGGAACACAAGAGAGCCCGTGTTTAATTGGGGGCAGCTAGCTCTGCTTACTACTAGTAGTAGTTATACTGCCTGAAGTCTCATGTTGGAACACAAGGGAGCCCGTGTTTTATTTGTGGCGACTCTGACTACTACTAGTAGTAGTTATACTGCCTGAAGCCTTATGTTGGAACACAAGGGAGCTCGTGTTTTATTTTTCGCGACTCTGCTTACTACTAGAAGTAGTTATACTGCCTGAAGCCTCATGTTGGAACACAAGAGAGCCCGTGTTTAATTGGGGGCAGCTAGCTCTGCTTACTACTAGTAGTAGTTATACTGCCTGAAGTCTCATGTTGGAACACAAGGGAGCCCGTGTTTTATTTGTGGCGACTCTGACTACTACTAGTAGTAGTTATACTGCCTGAAGCCTCATGTTGGAACACAAGGGAGCCCGTGTTTTATTTGTGGCGGCTCTGCTTACTACTAGTAGTAGTTATACTGCCTGAAGTCTCATGTTGGAACACAAAGGAGCCCGTGTATTATTTGTGGCGGCTCTGCTTACTACTAGTAGTAGTTATACTGCCTGAAGCCTTATGTTGGAACACAAGGGAGCCCGTGTTTAATTGGGGGTGACTCTGCTTACTACTAGTAGTAGTTATACTGCCTGAAGCCTCATGTTGGAACACAAGGGAGCCCGTGTTTTATTTGTGGCGACTCTACTTACTAATAGTAGTAGTTATACTGCCTGAAGCCTCATGTTGGAACACAAGGGAGCCCGTGTTTAATTGGGGGTGACTCTGCTTACTACTAGTAGTAGTTATACTGCCTGAAGCCTCATGTTGGAACACAAGGGAGCCCGTGTTTTATTTGTGGCGACTCTACTTACTAATAGTAGTAGTTATACTGCCTGAAGCCTCATGTTGGAACACAAGGGAGCCCGTGTTTTATTTGTGGCGACTCTACTTACTAATAGTAGTAGTTATACTGCCTGAAGCCTCATGTTGAAAGACAAAGGAGCCCTTGTTTAATTGGGGGTGACTCTGCTTACTACTAGTAGTAGTTATACTGCCTGAAGCCTTATGTTGGAACACAAGGGAGCCCGTGTTTAATTGGGGGCGACTCTACTTACTACTAGTAGTAGTTATACTGCCAGAAGCCTCATGTTGGAACACAAGGGAGCCCGTGTTTTATTTGAGGCGACTCTGACTACTACTAGTAGTAGTTATACTGCCTGAAGCCTCATGTTGAAAGACAAAGGAGCCCTTGTTTAATTGGGGGTGACTCTGCTTACTACTAGTAGTAGTTATACTGCCTGAAGCCTTATGTTGGAACACAAGGGAGCCCGTGTTTAATTGGGGGTGACTCTGCTTACTACTAGTAGTAGTTATACTGCCTGAAGCCTTATGTTGGAACACAAGGGAGCCCGTGTTTTATTTGTGGCGACTCTGCTTACTACTAGAGTAGACATAAACTGATGAAGCGAGACTCACTTTTCTGGCCTCTGATTGGTCGAGAGCGGTCACGTGACCGGATCCAAGATGGTGACCGGAAGTGGATCCAAGATGGCCGCCGGAAACGGAGGCAGTGGTACCAACCCCCGTGGGAATTTTCCCTCCCAAAATTTCCCTCAAATTCCCAAATTTCCCTCCAAATTCCCACATCATACTATATAAAATACACTCTTAACCTAACTTTTTCCGTGTTATACTATATAAAATTCAATGTTTACCTTGTTATACTATATAAAATACACTAACTTTTTTCGTTTTATACTATATAAAATTCACTGTTAACCTTGTTATACTATATAAAATTCAGTCTTAACCTAACTTTTTCCATGTTATACTATATAAAATTCACTGTTAACCTTGTTATACTATATAAAATACACTCCTAACCTTTCCCTCGTTATACTATATAAAATGTAAAAAGATGGCGGTCTTTACACTATAATAAATACACTTTTAAACTTCGATTATTACCGTCGGCTACCTTCGTACGCTCTTAGCCTACGATATACGCGTCGTCTGCTGGTCGGGCGAGCATGTGCGGGGACTTGTGCTCGGTGGACAAGCGCGTTACGTCACCACTCATACAGCGGCTGCGAAACTCGGCTATAGGACTCCAGGACTGGTTTTCCTGGCGCGACACTCAAGTACGGGCATGCGTGGGAACTACCAACAGCTGTGCGCTCCTACCAGCACTCCTGCAGCGAAACATAAATATATATTAAACAAATTAGACAAAAAGCTATCAACCTCCCATGGTCCAGTGGTTAGCGTACCCGACTCGACAAACAAGTGTTGATCAATGTCTGTGAGTAATTCAAGATGTACGTCTGTCATCTTTAGCATGGAATTCCATGCCAGTCGGATGCGGAACCACTCGGACACAAGGTTGTTTTTTACTAACAACATAACTAAATGACTTAAAACATACACAATTAAAAAATAACAAATGTCGATTTTACTCTGTACAAACGCGCACCTGGTGGCAAAGCTTGTAACTACTAACCTAGCGTGCGCACCATGTACTAACACAAAGTGCTTACATTTATCTTATCAGGAATGCGGTAAAGATACGCTGTGGTTTATGATAGCTTCCGTGAGCCCGCTGGTGTTCGCTTCATTCTCTCTCTCCACCATGGAACCATCAGCATCAATTATAATTAGCAGAGTACTCAGGAACAGGGAGGAGTTTCTAGGTTTCCACAGGGAACTTTGTTCATTCCCATTTCAAAACCGTACAGTATACTTGTACTGTACGAAAATTATTAAACATGAAGATGGAACCGAGGAACATCACCTCCTTCCAAAGTATTACTTCTTTAGTCAACGTCTTACAAACACTTGGAGATGGGGGGAGGGCATGGAACTCCATGTCCAACTCATTGTAAGCCCCTATCTAACACATGACGACGACGACGAACACTATGACATTTCAAACCTTTACACTTAAACTCCTCCTCCTCTGCTACAAACGGCCCTTTTCAGGGCCCCATAAATATTGATACATAGTTTTAAGTGGAGTGACGTCATGAACGTCCACTACCTGCTCGCCCCACCCATGGTGTCACTCCTGCTTTTTCTAAATTTGACACTCTGTCACTTCATTTTATTTTTTTAATTTTTAGGAGATGGCAACTAGTGTGATTTTTCGGAAGGCCATCACTTTCTGCAGCGGTGGAGGGGCTGCAGAATTAAAAAAACCTTTTCCAATTGATTAGATGATCCAGTTTCCACACCACCCAAGAGGTAGGATCTCGGCGCGTTTTTTATTATAGTGAGTTTCCCCAGTAGGCCTAGTCTCACTAGCCGTGAGAACGGCTGTTTATTGTAACTTGCCCCATCCATCGCAAGTTACGGTGGTAGCCACTCCATAACAAAATTGCTACCTCCCACTATTATTTTTGTATTTATTTTTTTATACTTTTTTTGGGTCCCTCTGTAAGTAAAGACATCACTTTACTCAGAGAAGCCTTTCAATGTGACGAACAAACTTACAAAGGGGTTTTGCAGTACCATGATTATGTAATACAAACATCTCACACCCTGGTTTTACGGGTTTTAAGCCTACCATAGAGTGTTCCATTCAACTAAACTGTACGAGGGCCCATTGCATACTAGATGCATCTGCGACTCAAGGTCTTACGGGGTTTAGCCCAGCCCCAAGCTGCAGGACTGTCTCAGGACTTACGCGTTTTACGGCTGCCTTAGAGAACAGTCGGGCGGTTTTTTATTGAATTTGGGCCGCCCTTACCTCGACAGTTCATGTCCTGGACTTACGGAGTTTAGGCCAGCCATAGGACGCACATTCACACAGAGATATCTGTATTACATACACGGTTATAATGTTTAATGTAAAACGCTCCACTTACGTTTTGATACAGTATAATATATTCCCAGTCTACTTTGTCTGCAAAGTCATCAATAAATTTTTCTGACAAAGTCTGGTATTTACTTACTATTGTCCAACAATCAACATTAAAGTTAGGAGCCATTTCCCTCAGTATATCTTCGGGAAACTTTGTCCTTTTTAAAATCAAACCCCAGTTTACCCTGTGTTGGTAAATTCTCAACATATCTAGTGAAAAATCATAGTGGGCTGACAGTAGGTCCCATTTAACGTATCTGTCAAATTTCATAATAAAGCTGTCGGTCATAACACCGACTGGAGCCTTCGGCTCCTTTGAGAGCATAGTCCATGTGTCCTCCATGGTTGTTAGAGACATAATGTCCAAACTAAAGTTTCGACAGTCTTTTATACTCTTGCTGTGCTACTCTAAAGGCGAACTTGAAGTTACAATTAGCGTGTATAGGTAATATGCAAGCGTTTGAACAAGTATTTGAACAATCTTTCGGTATTTCAATCACGTTATGATGAAATTCTTTTAAAAAATTGACTTTTTCCAACCCTTGACTATAAATTTTGGTAAAAGGTTTACAAAGTGTTCGAATTAAATTTTCATCGTATTCTATACTACCCTCTTCCCACTTTATTCCGTGCAAGTGTCGTATCAACCATCTAGCTGACCTTTTTTGTTTTTCATCAAGTGCACACTTGCAGTAAGGTGACTTGAAAACGATTTGTGTTTGAAAATGTTCGCTTACTATTGCCAATTCTTTCACTATAAAACGGTTATTATTGTCAGTAAAGGCTTGAAATTCAACTACCGCAGCCATTGACTCTATTAATTTCACAAGTTAATCTGTTAAAAATGTGCGGAGATGGACTGTTGAATCCCCCACAGAGATATTGTTTTATAAGGTCTTCCTCGTAAAACAACTCTCTCAACTCCAACTGTATTAGCGGAAGGTTAGATAGAAACTGCGCCCACTCGCCCGAGTTAAGTGACAAAGTGCTACCCGGGAGGTTGGGAGTAAACTGAGCTTGCTCGCTCGGATTAAGTGTTAAAGTACTTCCCAGGAAAACATGCGGTGCCCCAAAGATCGATAAAACTTTAACAACTTCCATTTCGTTAATTTCCAGATAAATCTTTTTATTATCTTTGAGGGCTTTGGAAATGTTATTAAAATTTACACAAAACTGATTAAATACATCAAACGACCAGTAAACGGAGTCGTGTCTTCCCTTGAACATTACTCCGAGACCGTAGTCTCGGTTTTTAAAAATCCCAACAGTAACTGATTTGGAAAAGTTTTCATTTAGAAAGAAAACACGTTTTAGAAAAATACCGTTTAACATGTCGATGGGCTCCAAGAGCTTAGGCAGCGTGAGATACTCACCGGACGGCTCCATCCTCTCAACTGAATAAGATATTTTTTATCAACCACTAATCATACCCCCCTCCCCTCCACCACCCCCGTTTTCTAAACTCCCTCCTTTTAACAACTCCTTGATATTTATTTTAAAATTAGCACCAGATCGACCTACTGTGAACCTTGTCTTTTTATACCAAACAACCTCGTCCTGCAAACGGTCTGCGTCCCAACCATTTACCTCGGGTGGTGGGGGTACATAGACCGAATCACTAAGCATAACCCGATCGATGTGACTAATTAGGTAAGGCTCTACACAGGACAACTGTTCAACGTACCGTGAAATGCAAGGTAATAAGCTGACAAAGGTCAACCATTCACCTTTAGTGAAAAGAATAGATGTTTCGTTAAACTTATCGCAAAGCTCTACATGGGGCTTTTGGTATATGTTACGGATAGTGCATTTAATGTCCTCATCAATGAGCCTCTTTTGAAGACCACCTTTGTTACTCAGATCATGAGTGATTGAAGGTTCCAATTCCTTCAACTTTGTGAATTGTTCGTTGTTTAGTAAAACGTATTTCCGCATGCCTTGCTTATGAAACAAAACACCCACTTGAAAGTGAAACTCATCAAACAGACCCACGGTGACAACCTTGGTGAAATCAGAGGTTATGTTGTACATAACCTTTAGAAAAGCTGTCAGGTCCTGCTTCCACAAATCGATTGGCTTACGTTGCGCGAGATACTCACCTGCGGGCTCCATCCTCTCGACTGAATAAACCGATTTAGTTTGATTAATAAATACTATTCCCCCTCCCCCTTTTATTACATAACCGTTTCGACTGACTAATTACGTCATGCTTTTTACTACGTTAGTCAGTAAAGTGTACATCAGGTGGGAATCGTGAATTATTAAACAGTAAGCTGTAGTCTTGTCCGGTACGTTATTTTTAAATTCAAATTCGACGCGTACATCGACAGGTCCAGACTTGATTGAATCATTCTGCTTGGAGCAGTCAATTACAAAGATCGGACATTTCGATTTAAAAGTATCCAAGTCCATGATGGGTGAATTGGAAACACCGTAGTATGAAGACTGAAATTTCGCGTACATTTCATAGAATAAACTCCAATCACCTCGGATATTGTCGTAGGGATAGTACTGTGAGTTGAGGTATAACTTGATATCCATTAAATCACAATGGTCAAAACCCGACATGTCCATTTTTATGTTATTTTTCCTATCAGTTTGAAACGCCAGTATCACATAGCGGGGTTTCTCAATCTGAGATGACGTTTTGACGGTCCAGTTGTGTCTCTTTGTTTGCGGGAGCGTAGGATACTCGTGACACTCCCACGACCTAAAGGGAAGATGAATCGGTGTGTCCTTATTAACGAGTCTTAAAAGTTTTTCTTTGTAACTATCGGAAACAGTCAAGTGTGGGACACGCCAGTACAAGTCGGTTATTTCCAGAGTGTGTGATAGCGCATCCTCTGATAACAACACATCCGTGTTGTTGGCTGACCGCAGCAGAATCAGCTCTTGTTTTACATTTACAATAATTTTCCTGTAATCTTCCATGAAACCAAAGAGTAATTTTAATGGAACGGTAAAAGTAAACTCGGTTGTTTTTTTTGATGACTCTGGACCGAACCAACAAGCATTTTCCAATGCATTTGTTTCATTCTGCCTCAGTGAGAGTAAACTTTTAATAGTTGATACAACACCCAAGTTTTTAGTCCGGTCCACTACTATACCAGAAATTTCGTATCTAATATCTTCAAACAAGTACGCCATAGCGTTGTTAATCAGAGATACGTCTGCGACTACACCGCCAACCTTTTTGGCTGTAATTTTACCAGAAATATGCAGAGAACTTTCAAACGGAGCAGTAATAATGTCCTGTTGACTGACGGCGATACGTATTTCATCATTGTTTTTGAAAGTTGAAGAGGCGTACGGTTTGTGTGTGTGATACTCACAGCTTGTAATAACATCGCTGTATTCGACTTCTCCCTCAATTTCCAACATTTTGTAATTTTATTTTAAATCCTAAGGATCTTAATAACTTTGTATTGCTCGATGTTAACACCTTGAGTGTTTTGGGTCTAATGACCTGTTTCGGCACAGTTGTTTCCCTAAATACTAATCCCATTGCTTCGCTTTAGGTGTAAGCGTAATGAAATTGTTTCGTTTCTAAAGTTTATCAACTGTCCTTGTTGATCTCTCAGCTCACAAGTAATGTAATTCAAAACTTGCACACTCACAGGTAAATAAATCACGTTGTGAGGTGTTTCAATTATTTTGTAGCCAGGTGGAACTGACGGATAAAACTCGTGTATTATATGACTTTCTTGACCGTTCTGGTACGAGCCTCTTGCCACGTTACATGTGACTCGAACGACATTTACTGAGTTAATGTTAACTTCATTCTCAGACATGTGAGTTTTATTGGCTTCGTATACAACTTTATTAAAACCGAGCAAGGTAGCTAGACTGTTTTCTGTTTCAAAGTGAATGGGCTCGCTACAAGTAATTTCTACTTTCAAAGTACTGTTGTTTGGTTTTAAACTGAATTTTACACCAGTTTTTATGTTATTGTTAATGTAATTCTCTAAATCGCTAATCTCGTAGGAGCCAGTCGGAATTTTTATTACAGAGTCTCCGTAGTGGAACGTGTCGTTTACATTTTCTTCTACATTCGGTATTGAGTTGTACGTTGTGAGATCGATCAAACCAATCTCCCATTCGCCTGTCGATAAATCGATCGAAGGAAATATGTCACAACTTAGCGTTGAACTCTGTCCACTAAGGCAAAACATTATCAACGAGGAACTCTAAACACAAGTGCCCGCAAAGTACTGAGTCAAAACTCTGTTGTCTTTCGTTATTATACTTTATATTAACACTGGGACCCCAATACTTGATCAATTCCATAGGAGGACGCAAGTTACCAAAACTGTCATAGTACAACACATTATTACCGCGCTTTTTATAACAAACCCAATGTGTTCCTTCCCCTTGTATGCTGTCCAAATTAATAATTGCGCTTTCGTTCAATCTAGATTTATTCGGAAGTGTGTCCCTCATGTAGACACCTCGAAAGTTTGGAATATTTAATTTTTTAGCGTAATTAACGAGTTCGTGATTTGTGAGGGCGTGTTCAGGAACGTAGACTAATTTGAAGTTTTTTTTTTCTTACAAGTGCATTTCTTCTTGTTTTTAGGTGCTTTTTTAACACCTCTCCCTACCCAGGGTCTTAGATACAAACCCTTACCCTTCTTTTGTTTACGTGTTTTTCTCTTATGAGAGCCACCCAACTTTGCTTTCGCCTTCATGGCTGATGTAACTGTCCAAGCTGCAGCTTTCTCGCCTATAGACGAATCTGTAGCCTTAAACCTTTGCCAAGCTCGCTCGGCCAAGTCTTTGTCCGCTTGCGCTCTCCGCGCTGTGTCTGAATACTGGGAGTAGGCTATGTCGTGAGCCTTGCAGGCTTCGTCCAGACCGTTTATTCCCTTGTCACCTCTGGCTAATCTCTTCTTTAATTTGGTCCCAGGGCCACAGTACCTGTAACCTGGGAGGTGAGCTTCCCAAGGTAGTAGATCTATACCCTTATTTATGGCTGTTCCAGCTAAACTTCCAATTCCTTCGAGTGCACTAGATACAAGTCCTCTTCCGCAGCGTGAAGTTTTCTTCTTCATTAGATGTGTCTCTTACGAAGGTTAGTTAAAGAATGGAGAAACTTTAACCCTATTCCACATTATATTACCCCTCATTGTATGGATGTAGAGAAACAGCTTGTGTACCGAATATTTCTTCCCAGTTTATGTAGTTATCGGCGGTCAATGGTTCTGCACTCCTACCTTGTGTGCCACCATGAATATGGGAAAAGAGTAACTGACCGAATTTTCTAAGTTGTTTATCAGATTTAACGCTGTTTTCATAAATTTTCCCTTCCAGTGCACTAACCGTCTCTTTAATATCATTCAGTCCCTCAGTAAGTGATGTCAGCAATGTACCTATCGTTTTTGTTTGTTGACCTAATATTTCCAAAATATGCGATTTTGTTTCTGTTAACACTTTTAAGTTTACGGCCTCGTCCATTTCTTTCGCATCTCTAACAGATTTAATTCCCATATTATCAAAGTCCCAGTCGTCCTTGCGTTTCTTTGGACAGTTTGCCAGTAGATATGACTTGGTTACAGCATCTTGATTATCATGTGGGTCAGCTACAGAAACTAAACGTCGCTTTTCAAAACTCCAATAACTACTAGTTTTAACAGGAACGGCAGCATCTACGTAACGTTTGGTCGCCGCATGATTCGGACCTGTAGGGTCCTTTACCCTTGTTATAAGCCTATCTCCTACGTTGACTGTTTTTTGTTGGTACAGTACACATTGTTCACCTATAGTTTTTAAATTCACGGCATCTCCGAGCTCCTTTGGCGATGCTAAATTTTCTATTCTTTTGTTACGCGCAGAATAGCTGTTTTGTAAGTTTGGCATTGTGTTAGCCTCAAAGTATGTTCTCGTAACAACATCGTTGTCTGCTATGGGTACACCAACGTTAACCATTCGTTTATTTTCAATATCATAGTTTCCTTCGGGTGTTAGTTTAAAACCTTCGCCCGGTGGTCCTTTTCCAATGACATTACCCTCAGAGGGCAAGACACGTCCAAACTTGTCTACAGACATAGTCGAACTGATGAAAATATACGTATGAAAATACTTTTTATACACAAATGAAAATAAGTATCCATGTTTACTCTCAACCGACTAATGATTTGTAACGGCTATTGCCAGCTCCTGATATAATTTTAGCTTCTTTTAATTCTTCGATTATGTTTTGAATTTCGTTCCTATGGTTAGCATTTCCGGCCTCTGTCGAAGCTATAATTAGTTTCAATCTATCACATAATTCGTTTGGATTGTCCCAATAGGAAATGTCACGTGATCCAAAGTCTTTTAGCCCTTTACCGTACATTTGTTTGGGGAATAATACGGAAATTATGTTTTTATATTTTATGGAATTTGTCGGTCGGTTAATGTGATTATGAGGTAAATAACCTTTTTTATGCGCATTCGTTTTTATCAGTACATCTTTATAAGCGTCCAAGTCATCTTGTGTGTATAAATTTTCGTCGGGTTGTCTTTTAAATAATAATTCGTAAAGGCCTTCGGTTCCTCTGTACTGTACATTGTTCAAATGAATGTTTCCTTCGTTGTCGAATGTAAGCAGTTGATTACCCACCATTAATTTATCACTATCTATATGTGGTCCGTAAATATTGTCCATTTTATTCTTAACACCAGCCTCGTCTTTCAAAAGTTTTAACACGTATTTTTGTGTAATGGGTGCGTTGAACGTCTCTAAAACGTACTGTGACGCCTCGTGAAACTTTGCGGGGCTTTGTATCAATTGACTAACTGAGGGTGGAGGGGGAGACGATGTTTCAAACACTTGTGTGTTCCACGACGGTCCTTTAGGTGTAGACATGTAGTCTGGCTTAAAATTATCCTGCTCGTCCACACTGAGGTCCATAGGCTCCTCCTTTGGTTTAGTTTCCATCTCTGTTCTGTTTCTAAGTTCAGTCAAAATTGGTTTGTACTGTTTTTCTAATGTTTGCTCGGTATACATGTTACCCAACTTGAAAGCGCGATACTTGCGGCGAACAGCATCTTGCAACTGTACAATTCTTCTCGTAAGAGATTGATGTTTACTGTTTCGTTGCATGTTTATAAATGAATAAAAATTTTCAAAGTTTGTTCTTTTGTATAATAAAGGATATCAAACTCCAGGACGTGGGTAACCACGTCCATTAATGTAAGCTAAAAGCACCGGACGTATAATTCTTTCAACATCACGAATCCTACGTTTAAAACGTTCTCTATCCTGTTTTAACATTTCCTTGGGAATATAAAACACAGTTACTGTGTCATTAAAATGAACCTTTTTCTTTACCATTACGGTAGTTCAACTTGTCTAAAGAATAACGCTCGTTTTTTATTTCTTCTCAAATAACGAATTATCTGTTTTAAGGAAACACCTTTACCATCAAAGTCCAGACCCTTGTAATATCGTCTCACTCGAGTGTCAAACCACTTAATGACTTCTCTTCTGTTTAAGTCCTTGAATATATAAGTTCGCTTCCAACCGTGTCGCCATTGTGGAACTTCAGCTACAGTATACTCGTCGTTTTCAATAGTTTTATCCATAAATGATTTTAATCTCTGTACAGGCTTACTGTCAACACCATGCAGGTCTATAAGATAAGAGTTCAATAACCAGAACTCTGTCAGATTAGCACCAGTAAAGTTACGCCACTGTTCGTAGAGTTCATGATTTGTAATTGTATACTCTTTGTTATTCAAGCTAATACCGAATTTATTACAATGTTTAGCGAGCGTAGGTAATGCATGATTTAGAAACTCTACAGTATACAGTCCTTGGGCTAGGTTGTTTGCACCAGCAAATGGTTTTTTCCTTGTACTATCTGGTAGGCCAGACGGCTGTGCGGCAAAAGAAACATTATAGCTCACATTCAAATAGCAATTGGACTTTATTAACTGCTCGTAAATCCTCGTGGGGGAGCGGATGGGAATTGTTCTCTCCGTCACGTGCACACATCTGCTAGCATGTGGGAGTTTGCATGAGTAATCTAACAGCTGCATGTACACATGTGCAAAATTTAAGCTTCCATGACGGTCAGCCAGTGGTAGAGCGACATAGTTAAATATATCGGGGAACGGTCTAAATCTTGAAATCATATTTTGAGGTTGTCGAACCGTACAGTTTAACATGTTCTCATGGTAGATAACTAGTTGAAAGTGTACTCCTTGCTCTTCACTTTTTGTTAAAAACCGTATCCACAAGTCACGATTGTACATTCTTTCACTCGAGGATATCATTAATAGTACAACCGCGGGTGTTTGTAAAATTGTATGTTTGTGTCTCCAACATCTGTTGTTAAATTTACTCAACTTTCTACTACAATAATTCCCACAAAACCTTTTTTTA
Organism: Stictocephala bisonia; assembly: GCA_035578905.1. NCBI lineage: Eukaryota > Metazoa > Arthropoda > Insecta > Hemiptera > Membracidae > Stictocephala > Stictocephala bisonia. The sequence continues at coordinate 32,932 of JAQJVL010004795.1, forward strand.
TCTGCGTAATACTTTGTGCATAAATTTGAACTTATGCGTGTCTTTACCTTACACTCTGGTTTCTTAAACTGGGCAATGTCGTTATAATAGTAGAAGCGCACCATTTTGTAACCTGTCACTAACTGATGTTGTAAATTAAAGTTGACCGTATTTATATTACGAGACTAAAAACTTGTCAAAACCAATTCTGTATCTCCCTTTATCCAATTCACAATCCTTACTAATACAAATAAAACTGTAATTATCTTTCCAAGCTAAAGCGCACATTTCTTTAAACTTTTCAAAAGTCATGTCCGTATTTACATGGTCATTGTACACATGTTTGAGATTTGTTTCGTCCTGTTTGAATAAAATAATCAAGTTTGTATTATCTCTCACCAACTGTTTAGGTATCCTACTGTAGGTTTGTCCTATATAAAAGGAATCAATGTTATTATGTCGACCCATGGTAAAGTAGTTGCGTATATTATCGTGTTTCTCACACGCAATGTCGTCAAAAATCATAATAGAATTGTTTTTAGCTTCTTTAGGCGGTAAGACTTTAGTGTTTTCATCAAATACAAAGTAACCAATTTCCTTGGGTAAAACACTTTTTAAAAATTGATACTTGGGTTGGTGTAGAGACTTTGAGAAAATGTAAACATTTTCAAACCTTAATCCGTTTGGATCGAACAACATGTTGAACACAACGTTTGTTTTGCCACAATTACTAGGTCCAGCCACTATGCACCTTATAGTGGAGGGAAATAATGGACCATGTTTAATGCCACTACCTGTGCGTATAGTGTACATGTCAAAGTTTTCAACTGGAAGTTTAGTCGTCTGTTCAATAACACGCATTGTTGAGTTATGAATGAAAGTGTAAGGGAAGTCTTTATTTATACCAAGTCTTTCTTGTTCACCCATGTATTGTGTTTACCGTCGTACCCTAACCACTTTACAAGTACTTTGTCTCCTTTTTTCCTTATTACTTTTTCTACCAAGTATACATCATCTGTTTTGGATTTCTGTAGCTCTTTTTCGTAGAAACTTCCTTTAATAACGTCACCGGTATGGTCTTTGAGGAGGTAGGTTGTAGGAATAGTAGTTTGGACTTTGTACACAGTAAATATCTCGTTAGTCCAGTTGGGTAGGTATCCTTTGTCAAAGACTTTTTTATACTTACTTATCCTCACCTTGTCACCTACTTTAAAACGGACCTTTTTATCCACTTTCTTGTATTTTTGTCTGTTTTTATTAATGTTTTTTCTGACTATGTTTTCATTTCTTTTGTTCACATGACTTGGAGCCATGCCAATAGTTTTGTGTTTTCTTGTGTTGTATTCTTCCAACAAAGAAGGTAGCATCTTGACCCATTGATACTTACCTTGCTCTGTGAACTTTCGCCACATTAATGCTTTGAGACTGCGGTTGAACCGCTCTACGATGGACGCCTTCTTGTCACTGTAGCTCGAGTAATGGTTTATACCATAGCTATTCATCAACTTTGTAAATCCTGCGTTGTAAAATTCTTTACCCGCATCAGTTTGTAAGTGTTTCATTTTATTCGACTTTAATATGGGTGTAATGGCTTTAACGATTTCTGGTCCAGTCTTGTCTTTTAATGGAACAGCAAAGGCGTATTTGCTAAAACAATTTATTATTGTTAAGATGTACTTGTACCCTCGGTTTTGTTTAGAATAGGGTATCATTTCAACCAAGTCCGCTTGGAACAAGTCTTGTATTCCCTTAACTTCTACAGGTCTAGTAGGGAATCTTTTTCTAACTGGAGCATGTAGCTCTCTTGCTATCTGCTCTCTTACACTCATAATGGAAGAATGGAAGGGTTTAGGTAAAGTTTAACAATTTATTTGGTTTTTTTTGGTGTATGGAGCCCCATCCTCGCTCCATACGGTGGCAGTCGACCATAAAAATAATATAAATAAAGTTCACTGCCTCCCTGCCAATTCTAAACCCTTTCACACACCCTGGACCTACGGATACTATCCAGCCATAGAGTGTCCTTTCACACACTCATTCAATCACATTCGCTTTTGGATACGGGTTTTCACACCCCAGAGCCACATTCGCTTTTGGATACGGGTTTTCACACCCCAGAGCCACATTCGCTTTTGGATACGGGTTTTCACACCCCAGAGCCACATTCGTACAGTCAACCAATCCATCTCATTCAGACCGTAAAAGGGTTTAGTTATTTCCACAAACATCTCTACCAGCAAATTGTATTAAAGGTAGGCCATTAACAAACCTACAGTTTGGAGAGTATTTTTTATGTTCATCAAATGGAACATCACCCTCTTCCCAACATCCGATATGTATACCACATGAGAAACAGCGAACTGCGTCGCTATAATTTAAATAATAAAAGCCAGCTTTTACCATTACATGTGGGTTGAGGAATGGGACTGGCCAATTTAGAAAAGTGTCCAGCCTCACGTTTTCAAAGTGATACTGTGGTGGACCGTCTTTTTTAGAAAAGTAAATTTGTATCAAGTATTGTTGAATTGATTTTGGAAGGTCTAATTGTTTAATTTCAAAAAAGTTATTAAAGTTTTTACATAGTTCCACTGCAGCGAGAGAAGCAAGTGAACCGATTGGCGCCATTAGTGCAAGTGACGCAATAAGAACAGGATGTGGGAAAGGAAGGAGTGGTGGGGGAAGGGATTGTCAGTCAGTCAGTCAGTAATGGAGCGTTTAGAGATACAGGAACGTATTGATGGACTTCATAGAAGTCTGGAAGTCAATCTTGTTGTTACGACATTACTTTTTTGTACTGTACTTATTATTTTTTTCATGTACATCATGGGTGAACTTTTTTAAGGTACGTTTTTATTTTATTTTTGGTTTTTTAGTTACGTAATCATGGTCATGTTCTAAAGCTCGTTTTTTGTTAATTAAATGGTGTCCGTAGGCTAAAGTGTCAATTCCATTTTCCAAGATGTAACGTTTGTCGTCAAAGGGGGATAGAGATAATTTGGAAATATTTTGCGTGTAAATGTTATGTTTGTCACTGCGGATATTTAGAGCTGATGTTGTTTTTAACGTGTGGTTAAGCAAACAGTCTTTATACATTTGGTGTTTTAGGTGCTTTTTTATCGCGACTCGGGGGACGCCTTTAGCCACCTTCTTTTCCTCTAGATCTGAGTTTAAAACAGAGTAGCATTTCGCTCTCAAGCCAATTATTTCCCTAGCTGGATTTGAATTTAACTCGTCTTTAAATTTTCCTAACGCTTTTTTGTTTTCTACACTATAACATTGGTGGCTAGGTGGATAGTCGGAGGTATCGAAAAGGTGTAATTCATTTTTCATGTCTGCATAGACATCTGGAGTGTATACATTGTAAAATAAAGAATCTGTATCAGTCATGCAAAGCTTAACGTTTTTCCCGTACTTTGTAATTGCCCAATTGTAGTGAAAGTTATACATTATTAATTTTGAAATCTCTAAGACAGTAAATCCAACATAAATGGGTCTGTTTAAGAAGATGGTTTGTTTTTTTAAAGCCAATCCAGCGATATCTTTATTGTAAGCAAAGAAAGTCTTGAGTCTGGGACTAGCTGACCATTTAACCAATTGTTTCTCGTTATTTACAAGTTTAAAATCAATACGAGACCTAACATTTTCCAAACTCTTTCCATATGTCGCGTTATTCATTAATTTGAAAAAATCTTTTTCAAAGTTATTTTTAGACTGTTTTCTTTTTTCGGTATTGAAGTTAATAAATGAGGCTAGCCATGGGGACTGTTTAAAGCTAAGAACTCTATGTATTTTGGTCAGTACAAGTCCAAGTTCGAGGTAAAGTTTCAAAGTGCGGTAGTGTACAACGTACTTGGTTTTGTCAGAGAGAGTAGTCAGTAGTTTTTCAGTCTTGGCGGGTTTATAGTCAAGTTCATGAAGTAGGTCTTTACAGTAGGGGGAAAGCATGTCGTCTGTCACTACTTTTCGTTCGGGGGCCAGTGGAAAGTCAGAATGTAAGTCGTGTAAGTGGTCTGGGTAGTGTAAGTCGACTTCTAAAATATATCCAATGTCAGAGTCGTCGGGTACTTTTGTAAAGTCAATGTCTTGAGGGTCGATCCAGTTAAATCAGACTCTGGGAGTCTATCTGACATACTTGTCCCGTACAAATTATTACAGTCGAGGTAAAGTAGGTAATTTGTGGGTTTTGTGTTGTCAAAGTTGGGTAAGTAGGGATTGTTGGCCTGGGCGTACCGGTTAGGTATCATGGAGACACCGCCCCGGATCCCAGACTCGACAAAGAGGTGTTGGTCTATGTCTGTAAGTAGTTCAAGTTTTACGTCTGTCATCTTTAGCATGGAATTCCATGCCAGTCCGGGGGCAGAGTAGACGTTACACGGGTCAATCCCGTAGTAAGTCATACTTGTCGTCCTAAAATTTTCAAACACGTCGGCAAGTAATAGTACGTCTGTCAGTAGGTAAAGGTCGTGGTACTGTTTCATTGAAGTCATGTCAAAAGTATTCCACACAGTCTGTGCGTGTGTAGTAGTCTTCGTCAGTAATTTCAGTCTGTGGTCAAGTCATTGTAGAACGCCTCCTTGGGAGGAAGTTCAGTATCATTAAATTTTGATTGTCTGTCATGTAAGTGTATGGAAATACGCCTTTGCGTAGAAGTAAGTCAGTGTTGGTCATACACTGCCCTAAAATTTTGAATTTGGAAGCCCCGTCAGAAACTAAGTTGGACACGAGTGTGTCCAAAGAGGCGTTAAGGAACTGTAAAGAATCCAGGAAACGAAGTGACTCAAGGGTGACTGAAATGTACCGCTCACTAGTTGTAGCGATACATGACAGTTTTTCTTTTTTGAATTTGCCTAGCCCTTGGATCAAGTGGTGGCAGTCATAACCTCTGAGGTTATGGAAAAAGACTGGAATGTGTTTAGGGTACTTGGTAGTTTAAGTTACATGAATTGTGGGCGGGTCCCAAGAACTCACCCGTTAAATGATTATGATTGGCTACTTTGTCTCCGTGTAAAGGTTTTTGACAAAGGTGACAGGTGGTAGCATTTTTGAAAACAATTTTGTCTTGCGGAGACATATTAATAGGAATATTTTTATGAATAATTGGTAAGAGCTCTTTAGACTCCTCAATCAAACAATTTAGAAAAGTATCTACAACGTCGGGGCCGCTATAGACTTTGGGTTGTTTTACTGGTTTGCCATCACTGTCAATAATTACATAGCAAAAACCAGAGGGGACGTGGTGGGCAGTGTTTGTAGTGTGTGAAGTAGTAGGGTCATTCAGTGCTGTGTCGATTGGAACGACAAAGGACTCGAAGTCACAGTAAATGGTAAATGGGACTTTGTGAGTAAGTGTGTAGTTTTTAAAATACATAAGTTTTTCGTCTTCAGTAGGAAGTCTGGTCTTTTGTGCACCGTGTGGTGAACACAAAGGTAAGTGGTTAGTAAGTAAGTCTTTAGTCCAAAATCTGTGTAGGCAGTAGTCACAGTAGTAAGATGCATTTGCGTGTTTGGTCAAGTGAGCTAAAAGTCGGGACATGTTTGTAATCAGACAGTAGTGGGAGGTGGTGTCAGTAGTCAGTAGTAACAAGTTTACGTGGTGAACTCTAAATTTTTCTTTGGTTATACGTAAAGGATAAATTTCGTCTTTTTCAAATCCAAAGACATTTACGGATAAAGCGGGGTTCAGTTTTTCAAATTTATCTAAATCGGTAATTTTGACAGGATAGCTAATCCCAGACATGTTTAATTTATTTTCAAGTTTTTTGTAATAGCTTATTCGCCTATTTCGGTCGGGGTACAGATGGGCAAGTACAGAGTACAGGAAACATTTTTGATCGTCGTTCTTAATATTTATAATTCCATGCATAGAGTTTGAGATTTTTTTCGGGGTGGGTATGTAAGAAGAAGCGTACAAAGGTTGAAATTTAACAATGAACAAATCTAGACGTAAAACGTTTTCAAGTACCCACCCACTACCCTGGCTAACCCACTTAGCCACGCTTTCTAAAATTTTGTCTGTAGCTTCAGAGTATTGAGTATCTAGAGAATCGGAAGGTAGCAAAGGACGGGTTTTACCGTGAAAGAAGGGAGTTGTAGTCATTTCTTCGTTGTTTATTGTTTTGGTGAATTTAATTTGGACCGCGATGTACCATTTGACTCCCCCGAGCCTGTTTAGGTGTTTATTTATTTCGGACATAATTTTATTTTTATGTTCAGTAAGTACGTTAAGGAGATCGGAACCGGAAGTGTCGAATCGACGGGAAATGGTGACCTAGGTTATCGTTAATGGCAAAGGATTCCATGGTTAGGATACAATGAAATTTAATTATTAAATTAAAGTAAAAAAGCAAGGATATTCAAAATATTGATTTTTACTTTGAAATACCGTACAGAGAACGGTGTCCAAAATAAAATTACAAGATAATTGTATTTAATATCGAGTAGGAGCAAAGTGAAGACACGTCTGATCAGTACGAGCGCAAGAGCAGAAGTGAGAAAGATTACTTGTGTTTCCGATTTATATAAGGGATGATGAGGTAGGGGCAAGATGGCAGTGTCACTGGGCTGCGCGATTCAGACAATGAAAATCGATTAGTAATCCGTGTAGATTCAAACATGTGATCCTGCCGCACAGAGTTACGTCATCCTGTGTGGTAACGAAGCAGATGTGATAACAGAGAGTGAGCTTGCGTGAGTGAGGTTTTCAATGTGATTCTATGCATTTTTTAAATATAAATTATGTTTTTGGGAGAACTATTTGCTGCTGGGAGCGCTGCGATCGTTACGATCACCACATAGAGTTAATGATAGTTAGAGTAACAACGCGCATGATCGTCGACCGCCAACGCGGAGCCGGAGTATAACGCCTTCGGTGCAGTATCATATAGCTCGTGTGAAGCGTACGAAGTACCACAGTGCTGCTCGGAGCACACATGCGAAGGGGACATAGAACCGCCGGCCATATTGGATTAGAATTTTTAGTGGATGGAAAGACGCTGCGATCTTGTAATCCGGGTGATCTCATCGGATCTCTTACTTACATTATTATAGTGTAAAGTTCGCCCATATTCGGATAGGAATTTTTAGCGGTAATTTTGGAGGAAACGACGTCATATTGGACCAAAAAGGGCATTTTATATAGTCTAACACGGGAAAGACCAATCTTGGATGAGGAATTTTATGGAGGAATTTTTCCACGGGTGTGAAATTGCGCGGGACGGAAGAACCCATATTGGACAAAAAAGTGCATTTAATATAGTATAAACAAGGATAACAGTGCATTTTATATAGTAATATCACATGGAAAAAGTTAGTTAAGAGTGTTATTTTATAAGTATAACAAGGAAAAAGTTGTGTATTTTATGCTAGTTATTGATGTGGGAATTTGAGGAGATTTTGGGAAATTGAGGAAAATTTGAGTTAGGAAAAGTGAAGTTAGTAAATTGGCGGGTAAATGGGTGTCGCCAATCTTGCAAAAGTCACGTGACCGCTATCGAAACTAATCAGAGGCCAGAAAGTGAGCCTAGAACTGTCCTTTCTTATCTACTCACTAATAAGATTTTGCCTGCCTGCTCCCCGTGGTTCGAAGTCAAACGTAAGCCCTTGTCCCCAGTTAAGTGTGTTAGAGAGAGCTCCTTACCTAACTTCGCCTGGTAAAATAAGACAACTTTAACTTTAACTCTTTTAAAAACAGGAGGAAGAGTATAACACGGACCCCTGTAATATTCCAATATTGATTCAACGTCCATAAATAAGGAATATGAGCATTAAATTAATATTCTTTCTGAAACCAAACTCTTGTTTTGTTTGAACTATAAAAAAATTCAAGGAAAAAAAATATTTTTTCAAGAGTTAGAATTTACTTTTTAGATGTGCAAGAGTATAACAAAATCTGGTAAAACTATTTTGAACTTATCTCAATCTGCACTCCAATGTAATTAAAAGGGTTCGTATGATCTGTCTGAGCTCTGTTACAATGCTGTTGTTGTGGTTTATTGAAATATTGTGAGATAATTTCAATAGTTAATTCTGCAATACCGATGAGTATACCTTTCTTTGGCATATATCGTTTTGCAAACGATTAGAAGCCTTAGGTCGTATCAGTTTTATTAATTTTCTAATTTAGGGTAAAGTGTATTTTACAATTCATTCCAGTACTTCAAGAAGATTTTAATAAAGTTTTCAATGCCATTTAACCACGAGTTCAATAATTCTATTATGCTTCATTAAAAGTCAACGTAGTTGAATGCTCTTGAAATCTGAATATAATA
>JAQJVL010004796.1:0-41176 GCA_035578905.1 Stictocephala bisonia
GTTTTTTTTTGGTTGAAGTAGTTGTGTACAACGGTTTAATACAGCCGTTGTCACCACACAACTGTTGTAGTTGCAACGGTTGTGGGATTGAGAAACAGAAACAAAAAGCAAAATGCCAATCAGAATCAATAGTAAACTCTTTTTTTTCTTTTTGCCATGGTATGGCTGGCAGTCTGGCTGTAGCTTGATAGCTCAAGTGCTGCGAATTTCACAAGCGTTACTGGTAACCTGAGGTCTTTTGGAACCCCAATTATGTTTTGGTTGGTAAACAGTACAAACATTTTTTTATGGACAAACGTTTATTTTAATTACAATAAAATAAGTATTTGTGATTTTGTGTGCATTTGTCAAATTAGACATTTTCAAACCTGCTATTCCTTTTCTACTAGAAATTAAAAAAGACAATGTTCGGTTTTTTCATTACTAAAATTCACTTTTTAAAAATATTTAGTTGTTTAATTGCTAAAATTATTTGTTGTTATTATTTGTTAAAATTATTTGTCCATGTTTTCTGTATCTTTATTTTGTTATAGTACTTTATGAAACAAACAAAAATGAACAATTTTCAAAATATAACAAAATTGCTGGACAGAATTGTATTAAGCACATTTAAGACTTAAGATACAGATTACAAAGAAAACTAAACCAAGGTTACAGTTATTCAACAAACAAGGTTATATATAATTATAAGTTATATAAATTTTAAAATGTTAACTCTGAGAAAAAAAGTTCTAGACAGTTAAAGTTGTTGCAGTTGGTTACTAGGTTAGAAGTACTTAGTCAGTGTCGAGATAAAACGTTGCCTAATGCCATTGTTCCTGTGTCACAGTTTAAAAGAGATTTAATTAATTTAGCTTCTTCACTACGTAGACGAGTATGAGTTAGTAATTTCACCTCATGAAGTAACTAAATATTTATCTTTATAAATTGCTAATTGTATATTTTCAGGTTCGACAATAGTTATTAATCTTAGAGTTCCAATTAAGAGAGTAGGTACCTAATGGAAACTCTTTGAATTGTTACCAGTACCTTTTGCTTGACATAATTTAACTTGTAGCATAAAACATGGTGTTACATTTATAGCTTCTGATAATGAAAGGATTATGACCATTCAGTGATCAGCATTACATGACTGCCAGCTATATAATAACCCACTTTGTTTTGTACCTAGGTATGCTGGAGACACTGTGTCAGGTTCAATGTGCCCTAGACTTATGTTTTTAGGAGCATCTATACAAGAACTGAGTAATATTTGTACATTCTCGTGTGTTCCCAGACAGGAGCCAGTCGTAAGGAAGGTGGATGATGAAACCTATGTCCTTACCCATGTTTCAGGAATGTTGAACTTAATATGTTGCTTTGGTAAGAACCAAACTATTCAAGGGTTAGGGAAAGAACGAACAGGGGCTACAGATTAAGATACCATGTGATTGAAAATTATTTATAAATAATAATGTACTAGTATTTGATAATTATCCTTGTGTAAAGAAAGTTTTAGAGTCCTCAATCGTACATATTGTTCCAGCCTCATAGTCCAGATTAAAAACTCTGAAAATTCCAGATAAGAATACTTTTCTTCAGGTTCATTCGAGACCATTGAGGAGTGTTTAGATAAAAGTTGGCCAACCGTGGTACCACATTGGAACATGTCCTTGTAGCCTTAATTAAGCTACTATTTATTTTTGATATGTTGAACAACTTAAATGAGAGATTTGAATAAAAATTCTTCAATGATAAAAAGTTTCTTTATTTTTTTTATTATCTTCCACAAAATAAAATTGGAGTTCTTATCTAAATAATAATAAAAACGAAAATAAAAGATCCTTCTTTATTTAAAATCAAAACAAATCAAATATCTTCAGACCAGAACCTTTTATTTAGGCCAACTGTATCAATAAATCTCTTTAAATTCTCAATTTCAAAAAAATTGCTTAAATTGAAGATTTTCCTTAAATTGACAAATATTGCAAAATTGCCTCAAAATTCTTAATTTGAAAAATTGAAATTTGAAAACTGAAAATTGAAATACTGAAATTCTTAAAGTTGAAATTGAAATGTTGAAATTCTTAAATTGAAAAGTTGAAATTGAAATTGAAATTCTTACAGTTGAAATTCTTAAATTGAAATTGCCTCCGGGAGATCTGAAAAAAAAATAAATAACCAGCTTTTAGTGACTTGAAACATTTTCCTTTCTACAAAATTTTTAAACAGAAAACAAAGCACTCCAAGAACTGTCACTAGAAGAGTGACTACAAACAAGAACAAGTTTTAACCGCGCATGCTTGGTGGATCTTACCCTATCTACTAAATCCCTACTGAAAACCCTAACTAGAGAAAACTTGTAAAAATTACTTACGTAGCTGTCCTGGAGGTTTTAACCCACAACGTGACCACAAACAAAGCGCGACATACGCTCACTCACTCACTAGCGACAAGGAAAATTGCCGATCCGGAAAACAAGACTCCGAACGGTTAAAATCGCCGTGAAGAACAAACGTGGTCACTCGCCAAAAGATTACTTAAAACTGCTCGAACGCCCGCAAACCTTCCACCAACGGACTTACCCCCTCCTTACTCTAGAAGCTAAATCAACCAATAAGAACCCTCTAAACCAGGACAACCGAACAGGTAAGGCCCACCAAACATGTTGACTTCAGAAAACATGTCGCATGAAATTGACAGGAAATTAACAACGTGAATATACTGGTTATTTAGCTAATTTAAATGGGAAAAACTACTTTTTTATTTGAAAGAGGAAGATTCTGAATTTTTCTCAAAACTTGGAGAATTTATATTGAAAACTTTTGGTAAAAGAACCAAACACCCAAATCTCTCAGTTCTTACAATATTTAACATTTTCTAGACACAATTCTCTAAAATCATTATAATGAGACAATTAACAATTGTTACATTATTTTCCCCCTTCACAAGGAAAAAAAAAATTTGTTTTTTTTTTTTTTTTGAAACCCTATCATCATCACATCTCTAAAAGGACATAATATTTTCTAACCTTAACAACCATTTCCTTTCAAAGCTAACCTAAACCTTTCCTTTTTCAGATCTCCAAACAAAAAGTTTCTCTCTTAAACTACCATCTTACAAACTACTACAACATTTAAATTTGTTATCACAGTCACTTGAAACTCGGATCAAGAGCACAAGACCAGTCCATTGTTGACAGTCATTGTTGTCCCCAGTCCATTATCCATCGGTAGTAGAACGGGACCACAAGCTTGTCCTCTCATCCGAACAGCTGACTGCTTGGCCGATCGATAAACTAGACCGGTTTTGGGTTGACTACGGCCGTCGTCACACTGCATCCTCCAGCCCACAGCAGGTGTCTCACATAAACAACAGTTAACCAATAAGGCATTAGACAGTGTTGACATACAACGCTCTGTTGCGTGTTCCATGTGATGTAGTGTATGTAGAACGGAGAGCCATTCAAAAGAATTGTTTTTTTTTTTATTTATTTCCCCTTTCAATGAAGTGCTTCAAAATGAGTGCTCAGTGTCGTTCCGTTTGGTGAAAACCAGGAGTTTCGCAGTCCATAAGTGCTTGGATACAAAAGAAGAAAGAAAAAAAAGTTGGGTGCGTAAGTCCACTCATATTAAAACAATTCACCAACAAATCAAATTTCAAAATTTTTCCCATTTGCTTCTCCTTTCAGTGTTGTGTTTTGTTTTGTTGTTATTTACAAACAATAGGAACTGGCTGGAAACTGGTATTGGAAATACATTACAATTAAAAAAATACATAATTTTTCAACTTATATCTTGTTCTAGAAGCTCAAAATTCTTTCTTGTACTATTTAACACACTTATAATATAACAAGAATACAAATACAGATTAAATTTCAAATACATAATATTCATGGATAATTAACTACTCAATATAATTTACATAAATAAAATTTGTTTACTCTTTGTTTACTTTTGTCCACCAAGCAATTTATTCGAACATAACAATTTCATTAAACTTTAAAAGTAATCACTTTGACAGTCTTAATCTAACAAATTCTAATCTAACAATTTTAATCTAACAATCATCAAATATTTACATGACATAACATTCTTTTGCTGAAAATACATAATTAATATACTAATTTCACTTTTCTGAAACTGAAATACAACATGAGCATTAGTAATCCGTTATTTACAAACAGACATATAACATGTAAACAAAATTAGTCATTCATTATCAACTTCAATAATCAAATAATACATTTTAAATAAATTTCAAATATATCAAGTAACCTTGTTTAACCATCTATTTAATTACACAAATTTTTTTTTTTTTATAACCTGAAAATTATTAATTGCTGAAAACATACATCATTAATTAAAGTTCATAACCCTTCATACATTACCAACTCATATTTACCACCTTCAAGAATAATCTTATTCACTTCTTTAGACCTTGACATCTTTTATGTGCACTCTTCGCACTTCTTTGGGATTGGACAGCCTCTGCACCAATATGCTCACTGGACTCAGCTGGGCTAGCACCTGGTACGGACCCTCATAGATGCAATGCAGCTTCTCCTGGAATCCTCGGCTTTGGTCGGACTGCACCCGTGATCTGATGTAGACCTGCTCTCCGATGCGAAGTGGGTTCCCATGTTGTCCATCCGCCTTGTGTTTGTTGCGATCTCTCATCCTTCGAAGGTTGTCCACTGCTTTCTCTAACTGCTTTAGTCGGTCTTCTTCACTGAGATTCCTCTCCACCAGATCGTTCAAACTCCACTTGTTGGTTAACGGATCGTTTTTGGCGTGGTTAAACATTAATTCAAATCCACTAAATCCAGTACTCTCACATGTGTTGTTGTTTATGGCTAAATTCAATTCACTGATTTCTTTGTCCCATTTATTTTGTTTGTTATGTGCATAGATTTTTAATATGGCTTTCAAATTGCGTAAAAACCTTTCACTTTTGTTACCCTGGGGCTGATAAGGTATAGTCGTTTTATGAATTATTCCTTGTTTAAAGAAAAATTGTCTTAATCCATGAGCTTGAAAGTAAGACGCGTTATCTGACACTATTATTTTAGGCAGTGAGAACAAGCTGAAAATTCGATCATTTAACAATTCTTGAATTTTATTGGATTTAATTTCTTTCATGGGGAATAACCAATTAAATTTTGTGAAATCATCCACAACAATAAGCAAGTACTTGTTTTGTTTACTACTCCTAGTTAATGGTCCAAATATATCCATGTATAACTTTTCCATAGGCTGCTTCGAGTAACTTGATACTACAGGTCCTTTTAAATATTTATTTGTACTTTTACATTTTTTACACAATTCACACTTTTGCACTAACTTTTTTATATCCTCATGTAGATTAGGCCTATAAAAGTACTGGTTTATTTTTCTAAAAGTGTTAGCTATTCCAGGATGTCAACCATAGGTTGACGTGTGATAATACTCAAACACCATGTTTATTAATTCTTCGGGTAAATAAACCCTATCCTTACTTCGGTTGTTATATTTATACATTAAAACACCATTTTTCGAAAAATATTTTTCATTGTTAGTTTTGTCTCTTATACTACATATAATTTTTATAATTTCCGGATCCTTATTCTGATATTCAGATAACTGTACACATGACATAGGAAAGTCTGTTATGTTAGTTATAAACAGTCTATTGGAGCTGGAGTTGACAATAACAGGTTCTACAGTGGGTGAAACATCGCTAATCTCTTCCTTATCTACATCCATTGTTTGTACAACCGACTGATCATAACAATGAACTAAAATGTCCTCACTTGGAACTTCCTCTTCATTATTGCTAAATATTCTACTTAGATAGTCTGCTAATACATTATCTTTACCCTTAATTATTTCTACTTTAAATGGTAAACTCAGAATTATTTCACACCATCTTGCTAGTTTTCCTAATTTTCTACAATGTGTTAGAATCCAAGCTAAGGCACTATTGTCACACCTCAAAGTGAATGGCTTTACTTCCAAATAACTATAAAATTTCTGTATTGAGGCTGTTACAGCTAAGCATTCCTTATGGTAAATACTCATTACTTTTTCACTTTGATTTAGTTTTTTAGAATAAAAAGCTACTGGCTTAAGATCGGCTCCCTCATACTGTAATAAACATGCTCCAACTGCATTGTTACTGGCATCAGTGTGTAGAATAAGCTCTTGCTCATAATTAGGTATTTTTAATACTGGCGGATTGCTAATTATTGTTTTTATCTTATCAAAACTTTCCTGACACTTGGAATTCCATTCAAATTTAACATTTTTCTTCCTTAATTCATTTAAAGGAGCTGCAAGTTCAGCATAATTTGGAATAAATTTAGCAAAATAACTGGACATTCCTATAAATCGACTTACAGCTTTGCTATTGGTAGGGGGTTTGGCACTTAAAATTGAACGGGTGCGCTCAGGATCTATTGTAACTTGATTATGGCTGATTAGATATCCTAAAAACTTTATTTCTTTAAATACAAATTTTACTTTTTCTGGGTTAACAGTGAGGTTCCATTTATTGAGTCTTTCAGTAACTTCTTTAATATGTTGTAAATGTTCATTTAATGTCTTGGAATAAATTATTAAATCGTCCACATAATTAATTACACACTTGAATTTCAGTCCCTCCAGTACTCTATTTAAATAACTGGATAACAAAGATGAGCCTAAATGAAGACCAAATGGAATGCGATTGAATTCAAAGCTTTCAAATGGTGTACTAAAACTTGTTATTCTTTTACTTTCTTCCGATAATCTAATTTGGTGAAAACTGCTACATAAATCTAAGACTGTAAAATATTTTGCTCCTTCTAGGAAATGGTGAATATCATGCAAGTCACCCAGCGGTGTGTTTACTTTCTCTATTTTCTTGTTTACTTCTAAATAATTAATAACTAGCCTATATTTGTCTCCACCCTTCGGTACTAAGAATGCAGGGCTATTGTAAGGTGATTGACTAGGTCTAATAATATTTTGTTTAAGTAAATCATCTAATATATTTTTCAAAATTTTCATCTTAGCAGGATTAACTGGATATGGTCTAATATTGACAGGAGTAGTATCATTCAACTTAATTGTATATTCATAATCTATTCCACTGCCTATTTTATTAGTGTAAACATTTGGATATTTTTCTATTAAATCAACTATTTCTTCCTTGACTTCACTACAGCCAATATTTACTTGTTTACTAACATTGTTTACATTAATTCTTATGTTAGCTAAACTGTGAATGAATTCGATTTTTACATTAGGCTTGAAGTTAAAATAACACTGGTTACTTTTCAAGTCTACTACCAACTCACTTTGTTTAATAAATTGACTCCCAATTATCATAGCATAACTTAATTGTTTACTTACTTGGACAAGTATTTTCCAAGTAAATTCATTTATTTTTATTTTTAAATTACACTGCCCAAGTATCTTCATTTCACTTTGACTCGCTGTACGACACTTAATATCTGACCTATTCAATTGTAACTTAGGACAACATGCTTTTAATTTGTTAAACAAATCTTCACTAATTACATTAATTGAACTTCCAGTATCAATTAATGCTTCCTGTTTCACTTTGTTGTTTACTATAACTTCAATAGTTGGTAAAATGTTTAGACTGTGTTCCATATTATCAGTGTTATTGTTTACACTTGAGTGAGTCATCTTGTCGTCTGCTGTGTTGTTGTGTATGGGTTTGTTTTTGTTTACATTTTGCTGGATTTCTGGGAGGGGATCGACACGAGATCCGAATTTGGCCAACTCCCTCCCATAATCTAGTTTTTTGGCTTCTGTGTTGTAATCTCCTTTTGTGTAAAACTTGTTCCGGGTCTATTGTATTTTACTGGGTTGTATTGTTTATTGGGTGGTGTGAAAACTTTGTTGTACTGCTGTGTGTGCTTCTGTGTGTTTCTATTTTGATAGCAATCCCTCGCTATGTGGCCATATTTATTACATATAAAACATGTTTTTCGATCTTCCACATTGTTTACGTTACGGCTAGCGCTATGCTTAGGTGGTAGGTATGCTCTTACCTCTCTACGTTGTACATCGTTGTAACATACATTTTGTACTTGAATACACATGCTATCTAGGTCTGCATAGCTGGTATGATTGCCCACAAATACTAATTTAGCTCTAGTTTCTGGATTTAATCCTAATTTAACAATGTCTACTACTTCTTCTTCGGTGTATCTAGTATTGAGTACCTCACTATAGATTTTCAATTCATTTATATATACTTCTAATGGTTCCCCAGACTTCTGTGGACGGTTTACCATTGTTTTCTTTAAGTTTTCTCTCAGCCCCATTGGAACGAATTGTTTTAGAATAATAAGATGAGTTTCACTTACAGTGTCCCTCTCTTCTTTACACTTTAATATTTTACTATACAAAGGACCGTTAGCATATCCCAATATAATCTCTAAAATCTCACTATCTTTTAACTTTGTTTCATTTTTCAAAGCTAACATGTTTTTAATGAATTTGATCAACAAGCTAGCGTTTAACCCATCTGTTACCTCAAATCTATTTAGATAACGCTCTAGTGGATTAGGTAGGCGAGAATAATTCAACGTAACATTTCGTTGACAGTTGAAATTATCTGCCATTTCTGGAGATGCGACTCCGTTCAATGGTGCGCCTATCGATTGGCTCATTAGAACCGGTTTCTGCACTCCCCTTACTAAGCTTTGTTCAAACTCGTCTTCAATTTCGCCATTTCTAGTTATCTCCTGCTCTATATTGTCCTTCTCTGCTAAATCAATGTTAATTTTCCCTACCATTTCCTTCAAGGAATTTAAATTTTCCTCGAGGGATGACACTTTAGCTAAAGCGGCCTCATTACTTACAAACAACCCTTTTAGACCCTTTAATCTTAATTCGTAATGAGCTAACTTAGCTTCAATACGGATTATATCACTTAAACATCTACTTTCCACCACACCCTCAATTCTTTCTTTCAGATTCTCCAAGTTTACTTTAATGAACTCATATTCCTCTCCACCTACTACATGGCCGGACAGGTAACCTATATTAGGCCTAACACCTAACTTGACAAGCTCTCTAAGTTTCTTTCTTAAATCACCCACTAGTATGCTGTCTTCTACTTCTATTCCTCTTAAACGTGCTTCATACATAAGTTCTTTCTTCAGTAGAAAGTCTACCTTGAGTGCCATCTTCTCAATTTATTTAATATTAAATTTTCTTTTAAAATCTGGTCTGAGATAATTGGTTATAAGCACACACTTCTATTTTTAAACGTCTCTCTGTTGTTCAACCAGCAGAGTTGCGCACTTAATGTAGCCTTAATTAAGCTACTATTTATTTTTGATATGTTGAACAACTTAAATGAGAGATTTAAATAAAAATTCTTCAATGATAAAAAGTTTCTTTATTTTTTTTATTATCTTCCACAAAATAAAATTGGATTTCTTATCTAAATAATAATAAAAACGAAAATAAAAGATCCTTCTTTATTTAAAATCAAAACAAATCAAATATCTTCAGACCAGAACCTTTTATTTAGGCCAACTGTATCAATAAATCTCTTTAAATTCTCAATTTCAAAAAAATTGCTTAAATTGAAGATTTTCCTTAAATTGACAAATATTGCAAAATTGCCTCAAAATTCTTAATTTGAAAAATTGAAATTTGAAAACTGAAAATTGAAATACTGAAATTCTTAAAGTTGAAATTGAAATGTTGAAATTCTTAAATTGAAAAGTTGAAATTGAAATTGAAATTCTTACAGTTGAAATTCTTAAATTGAAATTGCCTCCGGGAGATCTGAAAAAAAATAAATAACCAGCTTTTAGTGACTTGAAACATTTTCCTTTCTACAAAATTTTTAAACAGAAAACAAAGCACTCCAAGAACTGTCACTAGAAGAGTGACTACAAACAAGAACAAGTTTTAACCGCGCATGCTTGGTGGATCTTACCCTATCTACTAAATCCCTACTGAAAACCCTAACTAGAGAAAACTTGTAAAAACTACTTACGTAGCTGTCCTGGAGGTTTTAACCCACAACTAGACCACAAACAAAGCGCGACATACGCTCACTCACTCACTAGCGACAAGGAAAATTGCCGATCCGGAAAACAAGACTCCGAACGGTTAAAATCGCCGTGAAGAACAAACGTGGTCACTCGCCAAAAGATTACTTAAAACTGCTCGAACGCCCGCAAACCTTCCACCAACGGACTTACCCCCTCCTTACTCTAGAAGCTAAATCAACCAATAAGAACCCTCTAAACCAGGACAACCGAACAGGTAAGGCCCACCAAACATGTTGACTTCAGAAAACATGTCGCATGAAATTGACAGGAAATTAACAACGTGAATATACTGGTTATTTAGCTAATTTAAATGGGAAAAACTACTTTTTTATTTGAAAGAGGAAGATTCTGAATTTTTCTCAAAACTTGGAGAATTTATATTGAAAACTTTTGGTAAAAGAACCAAACACCCAAATCTCTCAGTTCTTACAATATTTAACATTTTCTAGACACAATTCTCTAAAATCATTATAATGAGACAATTAACAATTGTTACATCCTTTACAGCAACACATCGAGGTATCAGGACACCTTCAACTGTTACAAGGGAGAGTCAGGAAAATTGGCCATTAGTGTTATATGTATTACATGCTGTGTATTTTACGTTGGTAACTATTATTGTAGTTTGGAACCCTCATTTAGTGGGATTTTATATTGCTAATGTTGTAACTGCTGAACTCATTGAAATATATATGGATAATGAAAATAAATGGAAAATTTTTTATTCGATATTGTTAATTTGTATATTTGTTTTGAGTTTATTTATTACTGGGAAGACTCGTCCGCCAGTGGAAGAAGAAAAAAAGAAGTGACGATGTTGCCATGATGTCACGTCATCCAGAGAGCGATGCCTTACGGATAACCTTAGAATGGTGTGACCCAGTTTGAGAACAGTGATAAGTATTACAGCTAAAGGAATAATGATTGATTTATTATGAGTACAATTAATTGTGTATGTAATAATATTTGTCAGATTTAAGCAGGCAGACTATATTTTTATGTTGTTTATATTGAGTTAACATAGTAAATAAATCTTGAAATAAGTATTTAATTTAAATTTAGGGGACTGGTAAGGCATTTATTTGTAGAAATGTCTTGCTAACATTACGGGTTGCTAAACATATTCAGTCAAGAGGAAGGCAGATATCACAGATATGTTGTAGTAGGTAATCTGTGCATGGTAAGATAACTGTGTGAGTGACAGGTGTGGTGTCTGTAGAGTGTGTGAGGTGGCAACCGTTATGAATGTGAGTGTGTATGAATCAGACGAGAATTGAAAGTATAAGTCTAACTTCTCTTTGCATTAATTTAATTCTATTTTTCTTTAAGGGTTACATATGCTGTTATAACATGACCTTGAGGAATAAAGTGTATTAACTAATTTGTAATTGAAATAATAAATAATTTTGATATAACATCTAACAAGTGATTTACAATGGTCATTGTTTAGAATTGTAAATAACATAATGTTTTACATATTATAACATTGTATATTGAATAGAATTGTATACCGGATAATGTTGTAAATGTCATAAAATTATATTGTCTTGGATTTTTCTTTATATATTTACTATTAGATTATCAAATTTATTATACATTCTTGTGAGTGAATATTGTAACTTGCATAAAGATTTATTTGTGTGCGTGGATGTGTTTTATAATTAGAGGAATTCATAAACTTTGATAAATAAGTTTCAATTTGAAAAAATTGTCATAATGTATATAGGTAAAACTCATACAAATCATGAGTGCTTGTTTATGAGTTTTGTTTTAATTTACTAATTTCAATAATAGTGTTTTGAATTTAAAGGCATTTAACTATATTGTATAAGTAATTAAGATTAAGATTGTTTGTTTGTTTATAATTGTTTATAATAAAGATTGTATGTTAAATTTATAATTATTTAGTCATAGAATTTACGTATTGTGCACGTCACATCAGGACACTATATAAAGTGCGATTGTGGACAATGATTTCTAAAACATGGACTTTATTTGGACTCATATTAATTTTAATAATAAAATCTTAATTGTGTTTGGTATTCAAATTCAAATTCTTTATTGTGTAGCATGACAATGTTATAATTGTATTACACTCGTCATTAAATAAGTCTAACTTAAATTTAAAGATTGTACAAGAAACTTCATAAATGTACGGTAACAAAAAATATAAACTTCTCCCAGAGCTATGCAAAACAAAATCTGTGTAGACTATTTCACTTGTATGCTTGTATCCGATAAATACTCACCAACAGAGTAAAAAGTTTTCATTAAAATGTGATTACGGAGTAATTTTTTTGAATCTGATCGGGTTATTTTTCTAGTTTAATATTTTGTGGCTTTTTGTTAAATAATTTTGGCCCCATATTTTGAGGGAATGAGGCAGTACACTGGAGTCGGTGGGGAACTTGTCTGTGTTGGTCACGGTATCTTGTGTTATAATTGTGGACGTCTGAACCAACTTTGATGAAATCATATTTGAATCTGTAGTACAAAATCATTTCATAGATGTATAATGAGGAAAGGGTAAATATTCTTAATGATTGAAAAAATGTTTTACATGGTGCACTTCTACGTACACCAGCTACGGTTCGTACAGCTCTTTTCTGCAGATAAAATACCCGCAGAAACTCTTTACGCGATGCTGAGCCCCACAGAACAATCCCATACCGTAGCCTTGACTCAATCAGGGAGTTATAGATTAGCCGCAAAAGGAAGTAGTTTTGGTATTGAGCATATCTGCTAAGTAAAAATAATTGTGAAAACAATTTTGAGCATATCGTATCTATGTGCTTTCCCCATGTAAATTTACTATCAAAACTCAGTCCTAAGTACTTGCAGTCCAATTGTAAAGGTAATTCGAACTCATTCATGACGATCAGTGGATCGTCATCTAAACTAAAATGATTAGAAAAAGGAATACTTTTTGTTTTTGAAGGGTTGACGTGTAAATTATTGTTATTTAAGTACTGATATAACTTTGTTAGTTGTAAGAAGCAGTATCTTTCCAGATCTTCTAGTGATTTCCCTCGGAAGAGTAAGGCAATATCGTCCGCGTACATTGTAATATGTAAATCAGGAAAACCTAATGTTAAGCTGTTTGTGTATAAAATAAACAATATCGGCCCCAAAACTGAGCCTTGAGGAATACCGAAATTCAATTCCAATTTATTAGAATTTACATTTTTAACCTAGACACTTTGCGTTCTATATAGCAAAAATGATTTAATCCAGTGGAAGGCTACGCCCCGCACTCCTATACAACTAAGTTTGTCAAGGAGCACTTCGTGGTCTAGGCAATCGAAAGCTTTTTGTAGATCTAGAAATACTCCCACAGATTTATATTTTTTATCCAAAGCATCGATTGCATTGGTTGTAAATTCCGCCATCGAATTAGTTGTATTTTTCCCTCTAACAAATCCATACTGCTCTTTATATAGTAAATTATGCTGAAAGAGGAAATTTAGTAGTATATTAACAAAAACGTGTTGAAATATTTTGGAGAATGTTGACACATTTGCAATCGGGCGATAGTTTTCCGGAGTACTTGTATCGCCGTCCTTATATACAGGTCGTATAACAGCTTATTTCATTTCCTGCGGAAATAAACTTTCCATCAAAGAAGAATTGATAATATTCGAGAGAGGAGCACATAAGGCATTTGCACATTGTCGAACTAATTTATGTGATACGCCATCGTATCCGGAGGTATTTGTATTTTTCAATTTCATTATTATTTTATAAATTTCTCTAGGGTCTGTAGGCGTAAGCATGAGAGCGCAGGTTTTATCGGATTGTGACTGTACCGGCGGTTTGGTTATCAAAGAGCTCTTTTTTTACCAACATTAGCAAAATAAGTGTTTAATACTTCCGGATTTGGCATGACTTCAGGTGACGGAGAGGGTTTTTGTTCCTGTCTTGGTCTATTATTGTCCACGCTTCCTTTCCAAAATTATCAGTTCGGCTTAGGCGTTCATATAAGTGTGCCGCTTTAGCAACCTTTATAACATTTCGGTAAATCCTTCTGTAATTTTTAAAATAATCTAAAAAGTCTTTTGTTTTATTAGTTTTCCTCCTGAAGTTCTTTAAGTTTTCGAAAAGAAATAATTATACCCTTTGTAATCCAGAGATGTTCCCTTTTCTTTTAACATTTAGTTTTGATTTAATTGGACAGGCTGTTAAAAAAATAGTGATTAAATATGTTAATAAAACTATTAAATTTGTCTCTGGCATTAGAGTGACCGTTCAAAGTTTCCCACGACTCTTTGTTTAGTAAATAATTTAGAGTTCTTACTTAAATTTCTCCGCATGTATTGGGTGCAGTGAAAGTGCTCTTCCCTAAGCGTGTAATTTTGGCGGAGGAATTTTGAAGTGTAACTGTGATAAATTGTGCAAAGTGATCTGACAGCCCTGTACCGACTACGTCCACCTGCAAAATGTCTGAGTTAACATTGGATAACACATGGTCAATTAATGTTGAAGATGAGCCTGATTCTCGTGTTGGTGAATTTAAAAATTGTTTTAAATTGAACTTCCTCATTAGATCCTTCAATCTATTTGTTTCAGAACTCTTAACAAGCCAATTCAGGTTCAAATCCCCAACAATAATATTCAGCTTCTTATTAATTGACAAATAATTGGATAAAAACTGATAAAACAAATTGAAAAACATATTAACATTAGTGTAGTGATGTGACCTATAGATACCAAACAAAAATATCTTCTCGCTATTATTTAAAATAATTCCAACCCCTGATGATTCAAGTGACATTTCTTTGGAAAATCTATTTACATTAAGCACATTTACATTAATTCCACATTTACCTAAGATAACTGAACCTCCACTACTTTTGTGCTCCGACCTTGAGAACTCACTTATAATTTTATAATGCTGAAAATGTATGGCCTGTAACTCGTCGGTTTTCAACCCATGTTCAGTTAAAACAACCAAATCAGGTTGCTCTGTCTGTAAAAATATGTATATTAGATCTATCTTATCTCTTATATACTGAATATTTAAGTGTACAATTTTTAAGTTTTCAAAATTTACCAAAGTATGTAAAATGTTATTTGAATTTTTAAAATTACTGGGTATATTTAGAATATCTATAGCAGAACATATTTCGTTGTCATGGCTTATACGTTTAAACTTTTTCCATTTATCTTTTTTATCATTGCTTTACATAACTGCTGTTTACCCCAAGTGTTTAAATGTAGACCACGTGAGTTGTAGTTTCTAGGGGGTATATTTGCTAATGATAAGATTTTCAAGTGGTCTTATTTCAATGCTTCAAAAACCAATTCTATGTTTTCTTTCTTATTTTAACATTTAGGTAGGGCTTATCATACCTTAAAGGTATGGTACAGACAATGACATTAGTATTTTTTGTTTTACAGCAATTTCTTTTACATATTCTTTTATATTGAAATCAGTTTTCACGTCTACATTATTTGTACCACTCAAAACAATAAGGTTGTTTTAATCGTTGTTACTTAATTCTCGCGCCTCATAATCTAGGTCACTGGCCATAATTTCACACTTGCCATTTGGTTTCACAACACTGTACACTGCACAATTGTTACCTAGCTGATTTTGCAGCAAGTGACGTAGATTATGGCCATGACTGTCGGATAGTAATGTTATTTTATTGATTGGTTTGGATCGTGTTTCTTTGGTCGTTTTTGAATGACTTGAAACTTGAAAAGATTGTTGGTATTTTTTAAGCCGATTTATTTTGTTATGAATTTTGTTTACTGAGAAGTTTTTTGTAAAACAACGATCTCCCTTGATGCTCATGTTGCTCACTATCATTGACCAGATGAGTATATCATATGAATATTAATATACATATCAGCACGTAGACTACTTTGATTAGTTCTAAAATATTATAGCCGTGTGCCTTCAATTCTGACATACATTTCCATAATCCAATGTAAAAATAAAATAGTTTTTAGGACCTATACAGTAATCTATACCGTGAACGTATTGCAAGCCGGTAAGTATTGCAACGGGGTAGTCTTAGTTCGATGTTTGATGATCTAAAGCATGTTCTTTTGAAAATTTCTATCCAAGATCACCACTGAGGAAAAGTAGTGGATGAGATAACGGGGCTAAAGATGGTTCAAGTGACACACAAAAAAGACTCTGTTGGTAGCCGATGTTGTATCGTGAATAGACAATCAAATTTCTCTCTCCTGGAAGGGCCCCATCATCAGATCGAAAAATCGCTGCAACATCGGTTTGCACTATGTTATTGTAATGGCGTCTGTCAAGTGATTTATCTAAACTATATGCATACGAACTTCAGAGCCACATTTGTCTGTCTTTCGGGAAATTTCTGCCATAGTTTTAAACGAACAGATAAAAGAATTGACCGATGATACTCACCTAAGTCATGCATGATCTGTGGGTCGCATTTCACATTGCACCTCTGATCCAGTCTATGATGATTTGCTGTGTTATCATCGTATAAGAAAAGTTGAACATACTTTAGAACATTTCCTTCGGAAGGCATTAAAGATCCAACACGACGGTAAAAAACATCATGTATCTTGAAGTGATAGACACCACCTGTCACTGATTCATCTAACTTTTCTTCAAAACTTACTATTGCAAAGACAGAGTTGTAAGATCTATATGCTGTCTAAATAGATCAGAGAGCGTTTTTTTCTGTTCGATTAAATGACGCTGAGTCCATAATTAGTTTTTCAATAAACGGAGATCTCTTATAATCTGTCATTTGCACCTTCCCTTGTGACAGAGAATAGTAAACGCATTTCTGTTTCGGTTCGTCTCTTCTAAAACAAAGTGAAATGCACCACAAAAAACACAACTGGTGTTCATGAAACCTAAATTAAATGGTTCTACGTTTGAATGCGTTTCTAAAGCACATTTTGGTCCATCAGTTAAATTTAGTTTGTGGATTTTGGACCTAATTTAGTCAGCCGTAAATTTGTTTGTCTTTGTTCTTTCTGTCCAGTTAAAGACTTACCGCACCTTTCCCTTTTTCTAGACTGTAGTAGGCCTTTGTTACATGGTGGGGAAAGTTCAAGTACACTATAATGTCCCTTCTCTAATGGTCCAGTTAGAAGTAAATTACATACTTCACTACGTTACCAAAGTCATATACAATTTCTTGCTCACCACCAGCATGGACTCTAAACAAATAGGTTGGGTAAAGCCTGCTGATACTATGAATTTCCAGCATACTCACCATCTCGTAACATTAGCTGTTTGTAGTTATCAGCACTATTTATTCTAGGGTATGACTGATCACCAACAATAAAACCTTCATAGTTGTGCCATTCATTACTAATAAATTCACAACTCGCAGCCTAATTTCTCTGTGGCTATCTTGAAATACCATTTAAAAAGAAAGAAACACAACGAAACAGGCAATTGCCATCACCAACTATTTCTATAACATTTTGCATAACTGAAATAAAAACAATAAAAAAATAAATACTGAAAACTAAACTAAACATTAAAAAAATAACTGAATAACTGAAAATTTTTTAAATAAAAATAGAAAAACTATAAAATAAAAAGAAAAACATAATAAAATAGTGCCCATTTACATAACATCATTGTGGACTCCAAATTGTTTTAAGTTTACAATGTTTGTAAGTTAGTTTTCAGCTGTAGTTTGTTTACAAACAAAAAATGTGTCACCTAAAATACTCTAAAAAATTACATATTGCCTACTGAAAATTTAAAGGACGATTCCCCTTAATTTAGAGCTATTTCTTGACCTCTTATTTGAAATATATTCATAAAAATTATATTCGTGGAACCTAGAAATTGCGACCTTTTCATAGACATCTCAATAATGAAAATCGGCCCAGTATTTCCTAAGATCTCAGCGTTAACAAAATCTGCTTGCGATTCAACATAAAATCATATAATACGAAGCCCAATTCCCTTCGTATTATATGAATTTATGCTGAGTACTGCTGAGGCAAGTAGAGGGGGAAGACCAGGAGTTGATGTAGAGGTGGACAGACGGAGAGCGGCAGCCGAGCGACCCGGGTGCACCGACGGACCCAGGAGGAGGAGAGGCGATGGACATTCCTACACCCTCAGACACTTGAAGACACGGCTAACTAGCAGGGTAGGACGTTGTGTGTTTTATGTCCGCGTAGGGTAGTTGTTGTAGAAGCTGTATTGTCAAGGGAGTAGCGATCCCCTTCACCGAGGGGGACGTGACAATATTGAAATTAACAATTAAATTCTGTACTAAAGGTGTCAAATACTTTTTTGTAGTATATTCTATCGTTTCCTCACAAAAAGTTGATAAATTTGAGTTTGTGGCAAC
The DNA here is from genome assembly GCA_035578905.1 of Stictocephala bisonia. NCBI lineage: Eukaryota > Metazoa > Arthropoda > Insecta > Hemiptera > Membracidae > Stictocephala > Stictocephala bisonia. The sequence continues at coordinate 18,361 of JAQJVL010004796.1, forward strand.
AAATGTAATTTTTTGAATATATCCTGCTATTTAAGGATGATTAAAACAAGCTTGAAACTTAAAACCTTACGCAATATTTACGTTAACCACTCTTTTGACCAGCCTCCGTTATCAACTTCGGTAGTATCCTATAAAAAACTAAGGTAATTTCTTATGGTCATCTTGGCCCCTCCCGCCCGAGATCATATTGCGAGCCCCCTGTGATCAACTTGGATAATCACCCGTTATCATCTTGAGTAGCCCCCGTGATCAACTTAGTTAGTCTCCATGATCAACTAGAGTAGCCGACCGTCAACCACTTAGGCCCCCCCGTGATGATCTTGGATTCCTCCGTGATCCCACTTTTGTAACCACTCTTGGTGAACTTGGTAGCTTGTTATCAACTCGGAAAACCCCTGGTGATAACAATAATTATTATTAATCTTTGGTAGACAACCACTATAATATTGTAAATGGTTATATACCTCTATGCTGTATAAATTACACTTACTTTACAAAAAGTTGTTAAGGTTGAGTATTTTGTCAAAAACATGTGATATTTTGGAATGTATCCACCCATTTCAGCATGATTACAACAAGCTGGATACTTAAAACCTTGCCCACTATTTACCTTGACCTCTCCGTTTACCTACTTCTTTGATCAACTTTGGTAGCATCTCGTCATCAACTTAGGCTATTTCCGTGGTGACCTTGGTTGGCCCCTGTGATCAAGTTGGGCAGATTTCCATGACCAACTTGCTTAGCTCCCATGATCATGTTGGGAACCCCGTGTGATCAACTTGGATAATCAATCATCTTGGGTAGCCCCCTGATCAATTAGGTTAACCGGCCGTCAACCATTTAGGTAGCCACCATGATGATCTTTTATAGTTCTCCGTGATCCACTATGATAACCACCCGTAATGATCTTGTGTAGCCTGTGATCAACTTGGGAAGCTCCTGGTAAACAACTGTGGTAGTCATCCATTATTATATTGTAAAGCACCCGTGATCAGCCGTAGGTAGCCGCACGTGATCAAGTTAGGTAGTTGTCTATGATTAACGTATGTAGACCCCATAATCAACTAGAGTAGCCGACCGTCCTGAACTTAGATAGTCCCCTTGAGCATCTTAGATAGTCCCACGGGGTCAACGTGTTAACTACAAGTAATCATCTGGGGTAGCCCCGTGATTAACTTTTGTATCCAACCTTAATTATCTTAGACAGCCCTCTCTTGATTTACTTGAGTAGTCTCCAGTGATCAACAAAGGTTGATCATCTTGAACAGTGATCATCTTGAACAATAAACTTATGTAGCCCCCGTGATAAACTTTGGCAGCCCTACTTGATAAATTTGGGTAATCAACCAATATCATCTTGGGTAGCCCCCTTAATTAATTTGGGTAGCCCCACCGTGATCAACTTGTGTAGACACACGTGATCTAGGTAGGTAGCCCTCTGATCAACGTAGGTAATCCTCGTGTTCAACTTAGGTTGCAACCTATTATCAACTTGGGTAGGTAGAATCCGTGATCAAATTAGGTTGCATTCATTATATATCACGAACCGACCATGGAGCCAGGCATCACTTCAAGGACCCAGGACAGTGCTCTACGTGAGGTTAGATATTAGAGAAGACTGTCTAGTCCAAACCTCGTGTTATAAAATAAAGACTTTTTTTCATATACTTTGTTTCATTTAATAAGAGGCTTGGGTCTTCCCCGTTCATTATTAACTTTGGTGGCAGCCTTGATCAACTTGGGTAGCATCTGTTATCGTCTTGAGTACTAACCGTGTACAAATTTGATAGCATTCGTGTTCAGTTTGGGCAGAAATCAGCTTGGGTTGACAACTGTGATCATCTTGGGTAGCCTTGATGCTTACACTGAAAGATGGTTTGGGGGTGAAGCGAGTATACTAATATAAAGCTCGATGTAGTGGCTCACACTCTAACTCACTGGCACTATACAGTTCCCGGCGTCCTAGCCCCATAAACTGTATACATGAATTGAAGCTATTGGTCTGAAACCTTAAGGTAAATTCACAAAAGTTGACTTTTTCGCTCTTAAACAAGATGGTGGCCTTTTTCTACCCCTAAACCACGCCAATGTATTTCTTATGGGAAAATATAACAAACATTTGTTTTTATGACTAACTCCAGAAAAGGCTTGAGTAAAATTGTTAAACCTTCATAGTTCTACACGCGTAACAGACGCGCACTATATATATATGAATTTCAGCTTAAAAATTAAAAATATTGGGATATCGGGGGCCCAACAGCTGTAACTTTTGAAAATGCAAATTTTTTAAACGTTGATGTTATCTACTCAAGTGGGTTATCAAATTAAAGGTATTTTTCTCCTGAATCCAAATATATCATCAGATTTTCAAAAGGTCAAATGATAAGAGGTATATACACCAAAAGTTAAAAAAATTCCGAAAACCAAAAAAAGGGGGAATACTAAATTAAAACACCCAATTGGAGTATCAAACTATAGGTATTTGTCTCGCAATCACATCATATTTTTGGAATTGAAATAGTTTAATGGCTCTGCCCACCCCTCAAATATGCTCCAAAATAAAAAATTAGGTAACTTTAATCTAATATACCCAAGTGGGGTATCAAATTAAAGGCGTTCTTCTCTTTATCACTAATATACCGTAAGATTAAAGAAAGACTATGTTTATGGCCTCCACTGCCACAAAAACCAAAATTCTTGGTCATACTGCTTAAGAATCCTGGCGAGGCTGTAGGACGATCTTCCTCACGAGGCAACATGCCGAGATCCACAAATACGATAGCATGTTGTGCCTAGGTGAGGCCGAACTTTTCCCAGCAAGGCCGAAGGCCGAGTTCCAGTAAGAGGCCTATAGAAGAGTGGCTTGACAGGGCCGTAGGCCGACGCCGAGTTCTACGAAGGGGCTAAAGGTAGAGTTCCAAGGCGAGGTCACAGGCCGAGCTTTTTTTCGGACGTAACGAGTGAAAACGGGGTTGGCATGCAAAGCATGCAGGGGTTTCCCCTAATATATATATTTAAAATTTTCCGAATGAAATCAGTTAGTTTTCTTAGATACAAAAGGTCCAAAGCCTAGCCAAATATGTAAGTATACTTTTAGAGGGCACAAATTACTGTAGTTGACTCTGAATCAGTGAAATATCAAGTTTCTCACCATATTTAACCATATCCTATGAACTGGCTATGCATTTGGTCAAATTAAATTGTACATTTTCCGATTAAAATCAATTTTGTTCACTTAGATACAACAGTTTCAAAGTCTAGAGAAATCTGTAAGCCTACTTTTATAGGGCACAAAGTACTATATTTGACTCTGAAGCAATAAAATATTGTGTTTCTCGCCATGTTTAGCCATGTCCTATGATCTAGCTATGCATGCTTTAAAACTATATTGTTCATTTTCCGATTGAAAACGTTTGTTCTCCTAGATAACAAAGTTTCATAGTCTAGAAAATTCTGTAAGTTTATTTTTAGAAGGCGCAAAGTACGGTAATTGCCTCTGAATCAGTGAAATATCGTTTTCTAGCCATTTTTAGCTATTTCCTATGGTCTGGCTAAAAAATTCACAATATAGCCAACCCCGTCCCCATTAACGTACAATGGCATTGACCCACCCACCCACCCATACACGTACAGTGATATAGACCCACCCGTCCACCTATACACGTACAGTGATATAGACCCACCCGTCCACCCATACACGTACAGTGATATAGACCCACCCGTCCACCCATACACGTACAGTGATATAGACCCACCCGTCCACCCATACACGTACAGTGATATAGACCCACCCGTCCACCCATACACGTACAGTGGTATTGAATCCTATGGGGCTTTGAAAAATAAGAATTTTTCAAAGCCCCTTCTTATTGCACATATAAAAATTAAGACCTTTGTATCTACAAAATTTCAGCCTCGTAGACTTAGTACTTTTTTAGTTACAGCGATGAATGAATGATTAAGTAATATTTGCCTTTTACAGATATAGATAATAATAATACTTGATCTTTTATAGGCATTAATAATTAATGTTTCAATACATTTATTAATTTTCATAATACCTATTTATTTCCTAAATGCCTGTTCATTTTTATAATATAAAGATAGTACTTGAGCTTTTATAGGCTGACTGTTTTAATACGTCAATAATGAACATAGTTTGTTTTTCCTCAAAATTTATGAAATATAATAGTTTGAAAAATTAATGTTCATTTATAACCTACCGTTCGTCAATTCTACAGCACAAACAGTATAATTTTCCATTATACTAGGGTCTAGTAACAATAATATCCAATAATATAAATTGTTAGAAAATCTTAATATTTTTATGGTGGAATGTCAGGAATTGAAATTAAACATAAGTACTATAGAATAACAATAAAGATGTACACGATTAAAAAATACAACAAAAAATCTTTTGGCGCAAGGAGAGACAGTGGTAAAACACAGTAAGTTAGAGCGGCGGTAGCTCCTTTTGCCAACAAAGTAGTGGGGGAGACGATCGGTAGCCGGACTGCAGGCCTACCACGGAGCGAGCGATCTAGTAATTTTTATACATCGATGGGTTTTGGCCTATAACTTTAGTTATAAATAATTTGTATAAATGTAGTATTGCCAATATAAACTAAATACATATTGAAATGAACAATAAACATGTAACTGTATTAATGTAATTAATATAACAAAACCCGTATTTCCTAAAAGAATGTAGTCTTAATCTAATATTTCACAAGAAGAGTAATAAACTGTCATCTTCTTGTCTCATCGCCTTCTCCTAAGACAGTTGTCAAGAAAATCCACCCCGCTAATGCTGGACCTGGTTAAGAACTTGGCTTGTCATGAATAGTGATTCATCAGTTGGTTGGTGGTGATATTGTTGTCACTTCAACGGAAAACAGGTATTTTGTTAGAACTAGTTACTCTGGGAAGCTTCAAACGTTTCGCCCATACTGTGATGTGATGTCACTGAGACTCCATTAATTCACTTCATAACCTTAGTATTTTAAGCAAATAGATAAATAAATATGTACTTTCATAATAATAGATTTAAATGTTTAATTAATTAGAATTGGTACAGAATTATTATAAATGATTCAATATATTATGCTTTAATGATTAAATAATAACTGTGATGTATTAAGGAAAGGAAGAAATTCTAAAATATCGAATTGCTGAAGGGAAATGACAAAACTTGTATTGTATGGAAATAGTTAACGCCTGTCACACCATAAAACAATTGCATTTTCGCTATCTCTTTTCTGGTAAGCTACAAATAAATTAATTTGTTCTTTAATACTGCCTACTATATGATCTTCATTTGTATGACCTAAACTGATGTTAACATTAGTGACTAGTTGTCCTAAGTACTGGTATAGTTTTACAATTGGTTTTTCGAATGGTTCCAATATTGCAATATTATTGGTATCTAAATTTCCCTCATTCATAATTTTTAGTTGTTCTTGGTTTACGTTTAGCAACGGCTCAAAATTTGTTCGAGGTTGGCCTAAAATTCCTAAAACGAGTCCAAACGTTCCAAACAATTCCTCTGGCAGATTCAGTAAGGCGTCTGTTCCAGAAACAATTGAATCTTCAAGTACAGTTGTAAGGAAATCACAAGGCGACAGTTCATATTTATCTTGGTTCAAATAAATGTCTTGTATAACTGCAGAACAGACGTTCCAACGGTTTACTCCATCTATAGCTCCCCCATATAGGATATTTTGGTCACTATATGTTTTAAGGCTACTTAAATAATCATTATCAATGTTTCTTGAACCAAACATCCGTAACATCTCATTCTCTATTTCGCTGAAACAAGTTCTACCAAGAGCTATCCAGACAACTCTAATTGAAAAACTCAACAAGTGTTTATACATTTTTATATCTTTCACTGAGGAAGAATTATTATTTGAGTTTTTCATGTGGTGAAATTGGCCAAACATTCCCGATCCGATGATTAAACCCGCATATATTTGTCCAACTCGGCTCCTTAAATTACCCAGTTGATTTTTGCATATTGTTTCTCTCACAATAGATTCTGGGTGTTTTAAATGTGTGGCATAATACTTTCGTCTGTAATCCAAATCTTCTAGAACCTTAAACAAAATGTTGGATTATTAATGCAATTCCCAATATAATTTAGATATGAGTCTTCGGTAAAATTAGAATATCAAAACGCAACTATACATTTTCTAATTCTAACGTAAGATTGTAATGTACATAAAAAAGGATCGTTACATTGGTAAACAATAAAATTTTATTATCTAAACATAGATATTAACTTAGATGAACATCACAAATAATTTATCATCAAAGGGCTACAAATTTTTAGATTTAAAAAAGTTAATATTTTAATATTTATCAACGTCATAAAAATTTTAAAACAAATCATTATGTCATAAAATATTGATATTTTCTTATTGATATATCCCCAAGCATTTAATTGAGTTAAGTGATGTTTGTTATTGTTGTTTATTTTTTATTATTTTTTTATATAAACGTATATTAAAATTGAAAGAAAAATAGTACCTTTCCCGTCAAAGAATATGGCTTTACTTGTAAACAGAAGTATAGTGTACTACTTTGTGTAAACTGTTTACAAACAGGTCTATACATTTAGGACAATTTTTTAGGTTAGTTTTAATTGCATTTAATATGTTAGAGTTTTTAACGAAATCTTAGCTTGGCCTCCTCAAAAATTTCTTTTGTTTTGCCAAATGAAAACACAAATGCTTTACCATATGTAGTGATAGGCCTAATAAAAGTAATTTATTTAATTTGTTTATTGATTTAAATTAACTTAAAATTAAATGTATAATATTTAAAAACTGATACATAAAGATTAAACATGTTTGTTTAGTAACTTTAAGTGTATTTATTTTTAAAATACACAATCGTAAACATCTACTGAATAAACTATAAAATTTGTATGATATAATTATTATTTTTTTCTTTAGAAAATAATTAACGTGTGTATAAACAAATGAATAGTACCAGAAGGCCGAGCTTCGCTCAGTTGAATTTTGCTAAGTGCTGAGTTAGCATCCATATCTCCCAGAGTTTGTTGTTGCTTTACCTTGAAAGATAAGATTTTGTTTCGGAGGTTTACCGCAATTTAGCCTCTTTGTGGTACTCAGCCTGCGGCCTCGCCAAAACGCTCTGCTACAGCCCCCCTTATAGAACTCGGTCTACGGCCTCACGGGGGAAAGTTTGGCCTGCGGCCTCACCGAGGCACTCTGCTACAGTACCATTTGTGGATCTCGGCATGTCACCTCGTGAGGAAGATCTGCCTACGGCCTCGCAAGGATTTTAAAGCAGTATGACCATGAATTTTGGTTTTTGGGACAGTGGAGCTCATAAACATAGCATTTCTAAAGTCTGATGGAATATTAGTAAGAGAAGAATACTGTGTTGTTAATTAATATTCATTTAAACATATGTTGAAACCATATGATGTATAATAATTGTTATATTGTTTTGTTTTGAGAGTTTGGAGATAGAGATTAAAGGTGTGGTTATATTTGTTTGTGAGGACTTATTTTATTAATATAATTAAGATGCCTAGACGGCATCAATCCATGGTGTCAGGTGTAGAAGACAAAGAAGATATAACATTTCGTCCATTACCTATAAATGCTCCCGAAAAACTGGATTGGGAAAATCCCAACTGGGAGAATTGGCTTAGAAGCTAGGAACGATATAGAGTTGTTTCGAAGCTGAATGAAGCTCCAGATATTTACCAAGTGAATACTTTGATTTATACTCTAGGAGACGAAATAGAAGACGTTCTAAAAAGGTATCACCTCTCCTCCAAAGAACTGAATAGCTATGATAATGTAATAGGTTGTCTAAATGAGTATTTTAAAGGAAAAACAAACGTAGTATATGAACGTACAAAGTTTTTCAGAAGGAACCAGTTGGAAGGAGAACCAGTTGAGAGATTTATTAAAGACTTGCATCATATTTCTGTAAATTGCAAGTTTGGAAACCTTACAGATGAGCTGGTGATGACTAAGATTATACAAGGGATCCAAGATACCAGACTATAGGAAGAAATGCAAATACAAGATAATTTAACTCTGAGAATGGTGGAAGGAAAGGTGAGACAGGCTGAGACAGTGAAGAAACAGCAATCAATAGTTAGAAGTCATGTATCGGAATCTGTTATTGGGGTAGCAGCCAAAAGACCATTAAGAAGTCGATTAGAACATAAGCCTGATGAAAACAGAAAATGTTGGAATTGTGGTAAGTCATTTCCTCATGTTAATTCTACATGTCCTGCTCTAAAAGTGAAATGCCGGAAATGTTTCAGAGTTGGTCATTTTGAAAAGATGTGTAAAAGCAAAATCAACCATGTTGCGGGTAATGAAAACTCTGAATTCCACAATCAGAATGTAACGCAATTAGATGTAATATCAGAAGCGTTTTTGAATAACACAAACTGTATTCGATCTCAATCATGGGAAGTAGATTTACTTAAGGGATTAATTTACTTATTTAATTATTAGATTACAGAAGGGAGTAATTTACTCAAGTTCTGTGTAGATAGTGGCGCAGATGTTACTATTTTATCTGAAGCAACATATGAAAAGTGCTTTAAAAAGAAATATTGTTTGGATAATTGTGATTTAAAACTGTTTGGGCCCGGTAGGTCACCAATACATGTACTTGGGAAATTCCGAGCTAGGTTGGTCTACTCTGAGGATAAGACTTGCTGGCAAGATGATTATGTTATGTTGGGAGAACAAAAACCTTTATTAGGTAGGCCAGCTATTGAAGGATTGGGCCTAATTAAATGGGCGATTGAAAAATTCATTGAAAACCCATACTCATATAGTGAGTAAATATCCTGAGCTATTTGATGGAATTGAGCTGTTAAAAACTGATGCTTATTCAATTGGCCTAAAAGAAGGTATTCAACCATTTGCTGTTGGGTGTCCAAGACGTATTCCTTATAGATTGCGATCGAAAACTGATAATGAACTTATCAAATTAGAAGAAAATGGCATAATTTCTAAAGTTGATAAGCCTACTGACTGGGTAGCTGGGATGGTAGTAGTCCCGAAAGCTAACGGGGATGTTCGTATTTGCATAGACTACACACAGCTGAATAAAGAAATCAAAAGAGAAAGACTGATGCTGCCATCGGTGGATGATATACTGGGACAGCTGCAAGGCGCAGAATATTTTTCAAAACTAGATTGTCGGTCGGGTTACTATCAGATACCCTTAGATTCAGAATCGAAGCTGCTTACCACATTTATCACGCACATGGGCAGATATTGCTTCAACAGAATGCCCATGTGTATAACAAGTGCACCTGAAGTATACCACCGGAAAATGACAAAATTATTTCAAGGCCTAGAAGGGGTGTTAATATTGTTGGATGATTCTATTATTTATGGGAAGACTGTAGAGGAACACGACAGTAAATTGAATGCTGTTTTAATCAAACTTAAATCACATGGGATTACTTTGAATGAATCAAAGTGTATTTTCAGAACCCAAAGACTTAAGTTCTTGGGGCATATAATTTCAAACAGAGGGATCAGCCCGGATAATGATAAAATCAATGCTATTTTGAAGCCCCTAAAACCGTACCGGAGGTGCGCAGACTGTTAGGAATGTGTAACTATTAATCAAAAATTTTTCCTCAGTTAGCAACAGTTACAGAACCTATACGTGATCTGCTACGGAAACAAAATACCTGGATCTAGGAAACCCAACAAGAAAAAGGTTTTCAAAGTATAAAGAAAATTATGACTCAACCTCCTTTACTAGCATTCTTTGAAACAAACAGAAAGACCAGAGTAGCTGCTGATGCATCACTTTCTGGATTAGGGGCAGTTCTAGATCAGCAAAATGACAGTGGGGTTTGGAAACCAGTACAGTATGCATCCCGTAGTTTGTCAGATACTGAGAAGAGATATTCCAATATTGAGAGAGAAACACTAGCGATTTTGTGGGCGTGTGAACGGTTTCAAGAGTTTTTAATAGGTGGAGAAGTGATTATTCAGACGGATCACAAACCACTTTTGACACTTCTAGGACCTAAGCCCTTAAGTGAATTGAAGCCAAGGATACAGAAATTTAGAATGTGGCTTATGAGATTTCAGTATATAATGGAGTATGTTCCAGGAAAAGCATTCTACACACCAGATACTCTTTCAAGAAGTCCTTTGCAAAATAGTGATAAGGAATTAAGAGAAGAAGAGGATATGGAAATCTTTGTAAGGTGTGTAGGACAACCAAATGTTTCAGACAGGCGAATGGAAGAAGTAAAAATAGCCCAAGATGGTGATGAAGAACTCCAAATGGTAAAGGAGTATATAATGAAGGGATGACCGACAGAAATTCCTACAATGTGTGTTCAGTACAGCCGGTTTAAGAATGGATTTTGGATAAATAATGGGGTTTTGATGTATGATCATAGAATCGTCATTCCCTTCAAATTACGCAATGAAATTTTAGAGAAAATACATGAAGGACATGGTGGTCAAAAGAAGTCATTATGGAGAGCTAAGGGCACCGTATGGTGGCCTGGTATAAATCAAGATGTAATAAATAAAGTTTCAAAGTGCAGAGCTTGCATAGAACAGAGAACACAACCACCGGAACCCCTGATGCCTTCTCCGGTTCCTCAGAGACCTTGGCAGGTACTGGGTCTAGATTACTGTAAGGTTAATGGATCCTGGTATCTGGTTGTAGGAGATTATTTGTCTAGATATATTGATGTACAAAATATGAAGTGTGATTTAAAATCAAATACAGCCATAAAATACTTAAAAAGATTATTTGCATTGTTTGGCATTTCCGATGTTGTACGATGTGACCAAGGAACTAATCTCTACAGTTTCGAAATGAAGGAGTTCGCTAAAGTTTGGGGATTTCACATAGTACCTAGTAGTGCAAAGTATCCCCAAAGTAATGGGTTTGCGGAGGCTATCGTGAAAATAGCAAAAAGAATAATCTTAAAAGGAGATATGGAGTTGGGTTTACTTGCTTACCGTACCACTAAAACAGAGCTGGGATACAGCCCTTGTGAATAATTGATGGGGCGACAAATTAGGGGATCTTTACCAATACATCCAATAAACTTAGAACCGAAATGGCCTGACCTGGAGGAGTTCAAAAAGAATGACGAGCGAAGAAATAACAGGTGTAAACAAATTTTGATTTAAGACATAAAACAAAAGACTTGCCAGAACTTCAAGAGGGAGACGTTGTTTGGGTGAAAGATGGAGGAGAGTATGGAAAAATTGTTCGGAAAATAAAAGGAGTACCAGGTCGCTATGAGATAAGAATGGGGAATGGTGGAGTAGTTGATGCATAGATGCATGCTGATTATTACATGAAAATTGAACTTATTTGAAAAAGAATGAGAGATGTGTTGTTAATTAATATTTATTTAAACATATGTTGAAACCATATGATGTATAATAATTGTTATATTGTTTTGTTTTGAGAGTTTGGAGATAGAGATTAAATGTGTGGTTATATTTGTTTGTGAGGACTTATTTTATTAATATAATTAAGATGCCTAGACGGCATCAATCCAAATACATTTAATTTGATGCCCCACTTGGGTGTATTAGTAAACATTACCTAATTTTGGGTTTTTGTTAACTTTGTTGTACAAAATGAAAAACAAATAACATTATACTGCTAAGTAACTGTAGTAACACACACGAAAACTGCGGTACCTAGAAAATAAGACGGTAGGTATCACGCGCATATCCCATGACGTCACATGTGCTAAATGATAAAAATGAACACAAAACTAGTTCTAATTCCCGTAATTACAATTCCAGGTGATAAGAGGTACATAACTTGCTTACTATTCAGCTGAAAGCTTCTATGTAACTGGTAGATTTAGTTACCAGTATTTAATAGAATAAACAAATCAGCTGATATCGCCCTTGCACGTCACAGTCTACTACGCAGCCTCGTCGTGATACACGGGAAGTCTAGGATTCTTTAGGCCAGAAATAAGAATGTTCCCAGGATTGGGACCGGTGCCAATCGATTTATCGTGGTCGAAAACCCCTGTATAAATTTAAAAATTCAAAATGTTTGGAGGCCAAAAAAAGTTCGTCCTGACGTGACTTCTTTTAGATTAAGATAATAAGATTATTAATACCAGTTTAAGCCGACCACACTTTGCTGTGGCTCAGTCTGAATATCTATATACTATAAAGCTGGATGTAGTGACTGACTGACTTTATCTATCTATCTATATACTATAAAGCTCGATGTAGGAAAGGATGCGTCATCCGTGAACACCAATTGTTTCAGCCGCATCAACGTATGGTGGACATGTTTTTTTAAGACTGCGCGATTTCGGCCCTATTTCGGTGCGAAATACAGTGAACGTCTGAGTCTCTTCAGTTTTAGTAGTGAAGATTGGTGTAGATATTGCTTTTTGCTTTTGCATTGTTATTAGGAGGAGAGGCTGAAGAGGAGGCATCATTTATCAGCTACTAAGTGTCCAATTAAAAAAAGAGGATTATTATTTTTTAAGAAAGAGGAAGAATGCTGTTATAAGTATTGATTCTTAGGCATTTCTTTTCCCATATTTAAGGGTCGAATTAGTCTTATCTGTGATAGTAATTATATATGACCAACAAAAATCTATTATGAATACAAACATTTCTATTAATAACATAAAATTACTTGGGTAGAAAAATACATTTATAATTCAAGGTTTTGCTGAAAAATATTACAAATCTCAAACAAAGGTTTAACATATTATACAATTTCAAAATTAACTTTGTAGAATACATTTTTGACTATAATGTTTTTGTTTGTTTTTTTTAAATTAATTTTCTATACCAAGCAATATTTGTGGAAATAGGTAGCCTATATACACTAGCAGTTTTTTCAGTTTTAAGATATACTAACAAAGATATTCTATGATTAATCGAACAAATGACAATTAAGTCATATAATATATTGTTTTACCAAAATAAAGCAAAGAACTTCTCATCTATTTCATTTGTAAAATATTTCAACTTCATTTCCCCTTCGTCACTGTGTTCCGTTCATGCACCACATTGACTAGGCTTGCGTGTCACACAGCCAAAAAAGAGCGGGAACTATCCTTCCTTGAATGACGCTTGATCTTTAAAAACGACTCAATACTTATATGTATGCAGTCGACTTTTGCGCAATTGACGCATTGAGGGATAACGGATCACGATTGACACAACCGTGGCTCTTAAAAATTAAGGCTTAACACACTGACTGATTCACTCACTCCCTGACACTAAATGTTGAGGCACTTCCCGGCGTCCTAACCCCATAAAGTGTACACTTGAATTAAAGTTCTCGGCCTGAAACCTCCAGAAAAATTCACTAAAGTTTACTTTTATCACTCGTAAACAAGATGGCGGCCCTTTTTTACACCAAAAACTACCCCAATGTATTTCTTATGAGAAAATCACCAAAAAGTACTTTTTATGACCTAACTTGAGAAAAAGCTGGGTAATTGGGTAATATTTTCAAACCTTCACAGTTCTATAAGCGTAAGAATCGCGCCCCTTATATATATAAATTTCAGCTTTAAATCTAAAAAAATTGAGGTACCAGGGGCCCAAAAACTGGATTTTTGAAAGTGTAAAGTTTGTTAATACTGAAGTTATTTACTCAAAATGGTTATAAATTTAAAGACATTTTTCTTCTAAATCAATTATACCATCAGATTTTGAAAAGGGCAATTAATAAAGGGTATATGCCCCCAGAAGGAAAAAAACCCTAAAACCAAAAAAAGGGTTATAACTAAATAAAACCCCAGTGAGGTATCAAGCTATAGGTATTTCTCTCTTAGATCACATAATAGCATTATATTTCGGGAGAGACTACATTTAAGGCTAATACCCCCCTCCCGAAATAAAAAAATGCAGCAAAACCCAAAATTGAGTAATGTTTAACTAATACGCCCAAGTGGGGTACCTATCAAATTAAAGGCAGTTTTCCCTTTATTACTATTATACCATCAGATTTTATAAAAGAATATGTTTATATCCTCTACTGCCCCAAAAACCAAAACTCATGGAATATTACTTAAGAATCCTGGTGAGGCTGCAGGCCGAACTTCCCCCCGCGAGGCTGTAGGCCGAATTTAACAAAGGGTCCTGCAGCAGAACGTCTTGGCGTGGCCGTAGGCCGAGCTCCACCACGAGGCCGCAGGCCAAGTTCCACAAAGGGCCTAAATGTAGAGATCCCAGGCGAGGCCGCATGCCGAGCTTACCTCGCGAGCGTAGCGATTGACGGGTTTGGCACGCGTAGCGTACAGGGTTGTCCCATAGGCTATATACTATCCAGATAATCTAATACAATCATTACAATATTTTGTTGAGATTATTGTAATCAATATCTATTTCTATTAATTTTATTTGCTTTAATTTCTTTTCATTAAGAAAAGCAGTAATATTATAATTGATTTCGTAGCGGATTATTTAGGTATGTAGCTGTATGTGGGTGTGTGTATAGTATAATACGTAAATGTTTGTATATATGTATGTATGTATACGTGATGTGTGTATGTGTATAATGAGTAATTGAATTTGTCATCAAGTTTCCATGTTATTTTTCATAGTTTTGCTCAGTTATTCAAATGTATTATAAATATGATATATTACAATTTTGTTAATTGTTTTATTTACAGATACAAATTAACTTAACTTGTATAGCGTTCAATGCAGGTATTGAAGATATATATTTTATTTTTCTCTCTATGTACAATAATTTGCTTCACTCTTTTTTACACTGCTGAAAGCCCCACATTCAATTTTTATTTGAGCCAAGAAGCCACTAGAGAATTTATTTTAGTTTGTTTTGTTTTTATCAGGATAACAAGTTTTCCCCCCTAATGTATAGTGATTTTCATCATTTTTGTCATAATATCATTGTGTGAATGTTGTGTGTATGGGTCCTTTTCATTGCCGCTAGAGTCGCTCGTCTTTTGATGTCTACAGTACTTGATGCCGGCACCTGACTACTCCACTCCGGGCGGGGACCTCATCGTTCAACCATACGTAATCGCCTTTTCATAAATTCCTTAAGGTAGCTCACGTCAACTCACAATTACTGCATTGTCATATTGACGAATTCAGAAGTATATTTGATTCTTCTTCATTTGACATAATTTAAGTTTGTGAAACCTAGTTAAAACCTATTATTCCTGCCAAGGCTGTTGAGTTGCGTGGTTATAATGTTTTTATAAATGATAGACTTCATAACGGTGGTGAAGGTGTTGCTGCTTTTATTAAATCTCACCTAAAAACTACAATTTTAAACTGTTCTGACACATCTCAACCTGATCGCCCAGAATTCATTTTTCTTGACGTTGTTGTAAACGAATCTCCTGTGCTCATCAGTGTTTGTTACAGTGCACCTCATCTTGGGTATCTACCTGATTATGAACACGTACTGCTAGACCTTATGGCTCGCTACAGTCATGTCATTGTTATGGGCGACCTAAATACTGACTTACTGGGGACCTGCTACGTATTACTAAATCTTTCTGACCATTATGTTAGACTCGTTCAACTTGAGTATACTGCCACTTAACGCTACTCACCACACTGCTACTCCTGA
The DNA here is from genome assembly GCA_035578905.1 of Stictocephala bisonia. Classification (NCBI taxonomy): domain Eukaryota; kingdom Metazoa; phylum Arthropoda; class Insecta; order Hemiptera; family Membracidae; genus Stictocephala; species Stictocephala bisonia. Next base: position 33,958 of record JAQJVL010004796.1, read on the forward strand.
TACTTGGCTTGATATAATGGCAGTTAGCGACCCTGAGCTGGTTGCTCATCATGGACAAGTTTCTGCCCCAGGTTTCTCCAAACATGACCATATATATTTCGTTTACAGACTCCGTCCTCAAAAGCCTAAAGCTAAGTTATTTCAATACAGAGATTTTAAATCAATGAATCAGATGCAGTTTTATTAGATGCCATATGATTTCCTTGGCAATGCATACTTGTACTATCAGATGTTGATGACATGGTTAATCAGTTTAATTTTCTTCTTAATGGCCTTATTGAACGTCACTCCTTTAATCACAAAACGCTTTACAAAACTACCGGCTCCATGGATCAATGAGCACATTCGTGAAATGCAGAAAAACCGTAACAAGTCCTTCCGCAAGGCCAGACAGACAAAATGACCTGATGACTGCTCAACTTATAAAATGCTAAGAAATCAAACACAGCAACAAATACGTAGTACAAAAGTTCGTTATTATCAACCCGATTTATGAGGTCAAAAATCAAGGAACTTGGCATGTTACCACCTTATCAGCTTGGTAGCGTTATCAGTAGTGTTCCCGCTTCTCAAGACCAACATTCACAGATCGATACCGGACGTGTGCCATTACTTTTTGCTATTCTTGGAATATATTTAACTTCAATTAAGATTTCAATTAAACATTAAAAAAAATTTATCTTAAAAAAATAAAACAATGTCTTTTGTCTTGGAAGCTTCTAAAAATGGCAAAGATTTCATTGTGTATAAAAACTTTAAATATAGGGAATCTTACCCACTTAAGGATGGAGACATTGTATGGCGATGTCTGGGCAGGAGTTGCAAGGCTAGCATCAAAACAAACCAAGAGAAAACTGCTATATTTTCCTCGAATGAGAATCATACTGGGCAACATCCGGTTACGATGAGGGTCATGACCCCCACTCCTCCACCCAAAAAATGTGGTTCACTCATCACTACCCCTTTATCATCTGTGTCCGACCCACCTCTCGCTTCCACATCCACGAGTACGCCTATCTCCAGCCCAACCACAGATACCGATTATGAGGTGCAAGATCCCCAATCACAGACTGGAAAACTCCTTATAGAGAACAATGTTTTAAAAAAGGAATTAGCTGAGCTGCGTGCGGAACTTAAGGTCATCCTCGACCACTCAATCGAATCCGACCAGCGCCTCCTACAGTACACGGATAATGTCTTCGTGCCCCCACAATCCAAGACGTCACCCATTCCTAGATCTGCAAACAAGATACATACTGTAAGTAGTAAATCGATCCAAACTGATGACTTGCAGCCAGTTCTCCGTCATCCATGCCAAACATGCGTCATAATGAGGGAGGAGGCGCGCAACATGGTTGAAAGTATCAGATGTCTGGAGGCCGAAATCATCAGCTTAAAAAATATGGCCACGCCTCGTCCAAAGCAATCCTCCAGCCTTGAGTCTGGCCTAATAACTGAGCCACATAACAGCGTTGACGTGCTGACAGAAGAGGACTGTGGCGATACTGAACAAGGACAAGAATTTGTTACTGTTAGAAGAAAGAGAAATAGAAGAAAAAATAAATTGAAAACAGATCTAAGCACTAACAGCACCAGTTATAATTACAATAACAAAACAAACAAAAACCCAAAAACATAAAAAAATAATATATCATTCAAGAACGTTACTATTGTCGGGGATAGCCACGTTCGAGGCCTAGCTGGGCTCATTCAGGTCAGGGCAAATATAGGTCATGTAGTAAGCGGAGTCTGCAAGCCAGGGGCAGGTCTACTTGACAGGATGCCATTACCTACGCCGGCTGGAGATCACTGCTTAATATTGATGGCGGGAACTAATGATGTGGATAAAAGAGAAGACTACGTGATTTACAAACACATGGAAAATCTGCTGAAATCTTGCAAAGAATTCACTAAAGTCCTAGTCGTACCACTCACACCTAGGTACGACCTCCACCCCAGTAGTTCCATCCATCGCACCATCAGCCAAGTTAACAATTATATTTATGAACTTTGTAGCCACCACACTAATGTCGAGTTGTTAAATATATGCAGGATCACTAGACCCTATTATACCTCACATGGGCTACATCTCAGGCTTACGGGGAAGCGTCTTCTGGCTGGCCTTATTGTGGACAAACTAAAGACTAAGATAGTGCCAGCGCATCCTCACCGCAGTCGGGGACCATCTAAGACCATTCGGCCACCATTGCCAACCACGACCTATCACCAACATGTGACATATGCTGAGGCTTTAACAATCAACACATCTGACAATCTTCAAAATTCGGAGGCTTTACATACTTCTATTGTACCTGAACTACATAAAAATAATGTTTTTTTAGGCAAGCATATTCCTCTCAAGAGCTAGGAAGTCACTTGGATACAGATTCGGAATCCTTTTATAAACCAAATTCATTTAAAAAAAATAGAAACTCGAAATTAAATAATTCTACATTTAAGCTGGTCCATCAGAACGCTCAGATGGCCACAAACAAAATGGATGAGATATCACTGTTATGTGATGAACTTAACCCTGACGTCTTAGTTGTCACGGAACATGGATTTAGGCCCGAAACAATCGACTTTTTCAAAATTAAAAATTATTCATTAGCTAGTAATTTCTGTCGTGAGCAATTCAAAGGGGGTGGTGTAACTATCTTTGTGAAACATTTTCTAAATTTTGATACTTTTAAAGTGTATGACAGACTAGAATTAGATTTTGAGGTAACAGCGGTTAATGTATTTCTAAATCATGTCGGAAAAGTAACGGTAGTGGGATTGTATAGATCGCCAAGGGGCTGTTACAATTCTTTTTTTCAACAGTTGGAACATCTCATAGCTAAGTTATTTTCACGATCAAGTAAATTTATTTTGATGGGTGACATTAACATAAACGTGTTAGATTTCACCAACCCCCATACCCAGCGGCTACGCGATATTTTAAGGTCATTTAATCTAAACTGGTCCGTAAACTCACCAACTAGAGTAACCAATTTAACTAGTACAGCCATCGACAATGTTATCACAAACATTCATAACACTTCGGTCTCTGTATTAAACACGGCTATCTCTGACCACTTCGCGTTAGAGGCGGTGATTCGTGGCTGCAACCCGATTAGTGATAAACCTACAGGAAAGTTCATCAGAAATCTTCATCCTCAAAACATCAACCTTCTAAATAGGTTACTCAAAGACGAAACCTGGACTTTCCTAAATAACAACAAAAATAATACAGAAAGCATGTATATTGAATTCAGTAACTGCTTCAGTTACCATTTAAACATCGCATGCCCATTAAAAAAGTCTAAAATAAGCCATAAAACTAGTCGAAGCTCCTGGATCACTAAGGGAATTTTAAAATCCAGAGATAAGCTCAAGTTTTATTACTCAATATACATTAAAACTCAAAATAATGATTTTAAAATGTTTTATAGGCGATATAGACAGACATACAAAAGAGTAATAAGAGCTGCCAAAGCTTATAACGTCAACAAATTTTTAAGTAAAAGTGATAATATATCTAAAACTGCCTGGAAAATTATCAATAATAATTCATCTAAGGGTACAAAATTAAATGCAGGATCTAAAATAAAACTCAAGGTCAACGATTGCCTAGTTGAAGATCCATTGCATGTTGCCAACGAGTTAAATTTATATTTTTCAACAATATCCTCCTCATTCTTATCAAATTCAGGTCGAATGAATAAGTCCCATGTTACAGAACAGGTCCAGTCCATGGCCCTACCTCCGGTCTGCGAGGAGGAGGTAGCCAGTGTGATACAGAGACTGAATTCAAAAAGATCATGTGATATTAATAATATGTCCGTATGGCTCCTTAAGCGCTGCTTTATTCACATCTTAACGCCTCTTACAAAATTAATCAACTCCTCTTTTGAATCAGGGACCTTTCCATCTGGTCTAAAAATGGCCAAGGTTATTCCTGTATTTAAAAAAGAAGATCCATTTCAAAAAAATAATTATCGCCCCATTTCAATCCTCCCAGTCTTCAGTAAAGTATTTGAGAGGGTATTTTATAATAGATTGGAGAATTATCTTGAAACATTCCAAATCCTCAGCTCTGAACAATTCGGTTTTAGGAAAAATAAATCTACAATTGATGCTGTGCAGAATCTTATCGAAGGCATTGTCGATGGATTAGAGAGGAGGGAACATGTGCTAAGCATATTTCTTGATCTCTCGAAAGCCTTTGACTGTGTGCATCATGGAACCCTTTTGCACCGGTTAGAGGCTAGTGGTGTTCGTGGCCTTCCACACAAATGGCTTACTTCATATCTTAAGGATAGGGAACAACGTGTGGAGGTAGCGAATGCTCTTTCAACGAAAGTAGCCGTTATTCAAGGTGTCCCCCAGGGATCCATTCTTGGGCCGTTACTTTTCTTAATCTATGTAAATGGACTCAACTCAGAAGTACAGAACGGCCACCTTATTCAATACGCTGATGACACGACTCTCTGTTTTAAAAGAAGTACCATAAATGAACTGGAAGTCTTATCTTCCACTGAATTAAATTCTTGTATTCAGTATTTTGAAGAATTAAATTTGGCAACAAACCAATCAAAAACAAATATAATTAATTTCAATTTGAGACATCAAGATACTGCTGTACTACCAGCAGTTTCAATAGATGGTGTTTTCCTTGAAGAAAGTGAGTCCACAAAATTCCTTGGAATGTACCTAGATCGTGGTCTGACTTGGAATAACCACGTAGACAGTATTTGTGCAAAAGTCACCTCAGGTATCTTTGCTTTGCGGAAATTAGGACAATTTTGCAATAAAGAGGTTATGAAAATGGCCTATTTTGGATTAGTATATCCGCATCTTGCGTATGGTATACGACTTTGGGGGGGCTGCTCTAAACAAAGATTTGAGAGAGTATTTAAATTCCAAAAAAAAAGCAGTCCGCATTATTGGCAAACTAGGTTACAGAGAGTCGTGTAGAGCAACTTTCGGGGAGCTTGGTTTGTTGACCCTGCCCAGCCTCTACGTACTTGATGTAGTTCTGCACTGTAGATCGGGTGTAGATCTGACTCAGGGAAGAGGCGTTCACCAGTATGAGACGAGAGGCAGGTACAACTTTAGAATCCAACATCACAGACTAACGGTAACCGATCATCTACCCCAGGTGTTTGGCGTTGGGCTAATTAACAAGCTTCCCGAAAGCATTAAAAATATTAACTCTCCGAATATATTTAAAACTCGTTTGAAACGATTTTTGTTGTCAAAATCATTTTATTCAGTTGATGAGTTTATGACTGGCCGCTGGGCAAATTAAAAATTAATTGTAACAAAGTTCAAAACTGAGATTGGGGACTGTATCTGAGTGACTAATCACCATTAGACTAAGAATGTATGTAATATCTTTGTATGTTTGATTGCGACCTTGATGTGAATGAATGTTTTATTTGTCTATATGTTTTATTTGTCTATATTTATATATTTATTTACCACCTGACGATTGTGATACATTTATGTTAAATGTTTGTTTGCAATAAAAGAATTATTATTATTATTATTGGAAAGTCTGGCACATCTGTTCCAATCTCCATTGATTTAAATACCATAAATGATTATTTTGTTAATATCCCAATAGATTTTCGGTAGCTCGGGATTACACTGATGAATTACAAAGAATCCTCTTTTAAAGACCAGTAAATCAGTTTTCTTTTTCAGTTATGTCTGAGAGTGATGTTCTAAAGGCCATTATCCGCACTACTAGTAACGCAGTTGGGGCTGACAAACTTCCCATTAATTTCCTAAAGATAACTTTGCCAGTTACTCTGCCCATAATAACTGTTATTTTCAATTACTCATTGGCTTCAAAAAAGTTCCCCACTGCCTGGAAATCTGCAATAATTCATCCTCTTCATTAAGTATCTAATCCCCAGGCACCGTCTGCTTGAGACGTATTAGTATTCTCTCTGCAATGTACAAAAGACTCAGGCTATCGTTATTGGTCATCCCAGACTTAGTTCACAGGTCGATATTGAATCGATTCCTAGACTGGCTGACAGGCTTAACATTAAACTATTGTGACAAAGTTAAAAATCTTGGATTGGTTATGAACAGAACTTTGAACTGGTCTGATCAGGTTACAGTAACGTGTAATAGGGTTTTTGCTGGCATTCACAGTTTGGAACGATATGCTACTTTTCTTCCATTCAATGTGAAAGTGATTTTGGTGAAGACCTTAGTGTTGCCTCATTTCAATTACTGTGATATAGTGATTAATGACATGACTTTTACTCTCGGACAAGCTTCAACGTGCACAGAATTACTGAATCAGATTTATTTTCAATATTGGAAGAGAAGATAATTTTACTCCCTTTTATGTGCAACTATCAATTTTAAGCTGAAAAAATTTTGTGAATACCAAATTCTTTTACTTCTTTACAAGATTTTGAAATCCAAACTTCCAAAACACTTACTTGTCTGAGCGTTTCAAGTTCATACATGAAATTAGCACAAGAAATACACGTCAGGGAGCATCTCTTCTATCAGTCCCTGTACCCCGCACAACTATTATAATAAATCATTTACCGTATCAGCTTGCCGTGTCTGGAATTCTCTAGTTGTGTTTAAAAAACCGCCGTAATACTTTGCCTCTGCTCAACCATCGAACTTCACTGTGGTAGGGGACATCTGGGTAAGGGCAGTCAATTTCAGCAAGAAACGCTGGCGGTGTTTAAGGGTACTTGATCTAATGGAGTTCACTGTTTGCACAACTACATTCATCACTTCAGCTACATCTATGTGTTTGCCACACAACGCTTGTTGATTGATAATGCAGTGAAAAATGACGGGTTGAACGCCACCTTTACAGAATTGCAAATGTTTCCAACTACTCCAGTTTTTTTGCCAGACATATTTTTCCCACCATCAGTGGTAACTCCTCTCATGCGTTTCAAGTCGAGCCCAAGATTAGAAATGGTTTCACTTATTTTCGCGAAAATTTTGTCTCCAGTTACATTACTCTCCATAGAGTGAACGTCAGCCAACTCTTCTGTGATTGTAAAATCACTGTTTACACCACGAACAAATAAAAGGACTTGGGCTGAGTCGGTGACATCAGTTGACTCATCAAGAGCAATTGAAAAACATTCAAAGTCCTTGCATGCGTCTTTCAGCTGATTAACAACGTTATTTCCAAAATCTTCCGTGTACGACACGCTACAGTGTTCGCGGACAAACTAATAGCATT